>CM055836.1:23038727-23279415 GCA_029582265.1 Zoroaster sp. YZ-2022
TTAAAAAGGGAAAAAGGAAGATAGTCAAGGTTACGAAAGGGAGGACGAGTTGTTGAAACCCAAAAGTCATAGTTCTCTCCTCCCACTCTTATACAAGGCTTTGGTGGCCGGTTTCCTCAAGGGTGCATCAACTAAATAGCGATATAGCCCTTTTCACACGCCCAAACATAACATAGATTCCTTGAGACAAATTTTACGAGCGAGGATTGTTTATCTTATCATCCCTAGTGACTGCTTTCATAGCTTTCACACGACCCCAAGTAATAAACCAACATTCTAGTAGAGTACACCTCTGACAAAATACCTCAATGTTTGAAAATTTCGCAAGGAATGTAGGACATCTCAAAATTGGTGTCCTTTCACCAACTCATTTTATAATATTTCTCAAACATTGAAAATTTCTCAAGGAATTTGGCTTTTTCGTCGTGTGAAAAGTGCTTTAAATTCGTTCACCAAGCTGTTAATCATAATCTGTTTATCACATATTTGAGGCCAATACATGTTTACCAAAACGGATGCTTTTCAGTGTGGGGCGTTTTCACTACAGCATAGAGGGGGTTTTCCCAGTGGGAGAGAATAACTCAATGGGCCTCTGGACAATCCACATTTATTTCAGAAAGAACTTACTGGGTTCGAAACGTATTGCCTAATAACATTTATTATGCATTTATACTACAGGTCCTTTAGGTTGGTAAGCAGTTTGCAACAGCTAATTATCTATTTCATAAAATAAAAGGTTAGACATCAATCAATATTTGTGTCTTTTAGTTTTAAATATTTTAAGATTTCTAAGTATTTTTTACAGGGTTCGTACACTGTAAGAAATATTGGGCAAACGTGGTTGATATGTTGCCCAACACTGGTCAACATATCAACAGGATACACTTTTGGTTTACCATTGCCCAATGTTGGATAACTTTTGGCCAAAATATGTGAACAGTTGTCACATGGTAAATACTGACCAATTCTGGGACAAATAACCTTACCCAACCATGATGCCCAACAAAGCTAGTCTAGTCATGCGCTTGTACCTCGCATGAGCAGCCGTTCGGGTGAGCAAAGACGGCAGGTGCTACTTGCTTCTTGAAAGCCACGTCGGCGGCCTGCATGTAGGCAGTGACAGGAGTCAATTATTATTAATAATGTATAGGCCTACTTATGTCCTTACGTCTTTGTGTAAATAAGTTCAAAATAGATGATTGATCCTCCAGAAATATGCAAGTATTTTGGAAGCTTGTGAAAAAGGGTCCTCGTGTTAAACCAAAGCAGATAAGTAAGTTTAATTTCAGCGGGATCAAAGTAGGGGCTAAGCTGGGGATTTCTGGTTTAACAATTTTCTAGGTAAATTTCCCTAGTAGAATTCCACATGGTGTCACCGCAATTAGTCTTGCTTACCCTCTTCAACATGCAAAGCTACAAGTTTTACCAATCTTCTAGTTCAGATCTTTCAAAAATGTTCATCGTGCTGAAACAAAATACTAAAACCCAATTATCCAGTTTCCTTGGCTTTGATAGATCTCAGGCCACGAATATCTTCCCATTGGAGTATTGCCGTATGGCCTCGGTCACGCAGCCCGAGGGTCACGGTTTGCAAACGGACCATAGGTATGCAGGCACTGCTGGCAGGTTCAGATCCTGGAATCGGACAAGCTGCGATGCTTCAAGCCGTGAAGAGTTTGATCAGGATGGGGACATAAACAAACAAATATCATTTAAAATAATCCACAACCCAATTGTTTATTCAATCTCACTATTGTTAATTCGAATGTAGGCCTAGATTCGATCATGGCATCATATTGCCACTGATTCCTGCGGCCCGTTTACAAAACATTTGTGTGCATGGTAACTAGCCAGTTAATAATAAAAAAACAAAGATTTGTAGCCCCACATATCCACCCTGCTGGGCGCTCAAGGCGCGGAAACAAAGAAAAACATGAATACAAACAATATACAATGATAGCATAGGGGAAAAATTATGTACCGAGATACATTTACCTACAATGCAATTACAAATTACATCATCTTTGAAGAATTGTGACATAAGATGAGTTTTAAGCACGACTTAAATCTGGTTATACTATGGCAAGATTTGAGTTTAGTTGGAAGATGATTCCAGAGTCTCGGGCCGCGACAGAAAAAGACCTATCGCCCCAGTTCCGTTTTGAAGTTGGTTCCTTTAGGAGTGACATGTTGCTGGAGCGCAAATTGCGTGATGGAGTGTAGACTTTAAGCAGTTCAGAAATATAAATTGGAGCAATACTATTAAAAGATTTGTGAACAATTAGCATGAGGAGGTTTTAAAGTCATTGTTGAGTCAAATATAACACCCAAATTACGTGCTTGTGATGAGACGGTTATCTGCGAGTCACCAATTGTAATAAATGGAAGAGAAACTTTAGATAATTGCTGACGTGATCCAAATAGAACAAATTCTGTCTTTTCGTCATTCAATTTCAAGAAGTTTTGCCTCATCCAACTACGAATCTCTTGAATACATTTCTCCAGCGTTGTAATACACGAATCAGCAGGTTCTTGAGAAGATTTAAAAGTAATGTAAAAACTGCGTGTCATCAAAAATTTTACTTCAAAATGATATCACGAACTGGAAAGGTATTGTTACGAAACTTACCCTTGATTTTGAAAAATATTACACCCCTTATAGTTCACTTCTTCCCCTTCCAATATTTTGCTACGATGCAATTTCAAGCAGTCTAAGTCCCAGGGTTGTTTGCCGACCCTCGATTGTCCGCTATGAATATACAATCCATACAAGGACGCTACTTTTTCTCATGCATAATGCAACACCAGCAAAGCCCTGTGGCGTGCCACACCCTCCGCCACGTGGCTTGGAGCCGTCCTTTGGACTTAGTCTATTTTCCGAATACTTTCCTCGGTCCACCCTTCACACCGAACACGGTTCGTGGGTGAACCACGCCAAACAGTCACCGTGACTGACCCGCTCAGTCATTAGCCGTGGCCCGCGTGTGTGCTCCCTAACCCAAGCACAGCCGCTGTTCCCCTCATGCAGTAATAGCTTAGCATCCAAGCAAAAAGCTTAACATGCCAGTAAACATTTTCCCTTGAACACGCCCTCCTTTCTAAGTTGTCGATCACTTCCTTTCGTCAAATACCTTACCTTATATGGAACAAGGACCTGTTGTATACCCCGATTTTGCACGTTTCTACCCTTAGACCGGAAGCCAAGCTTCTCATTAGCTAAGACGCTAAAGTAGCTTATGTTTATTTCATTCCTAGGCCCCAGATTTCTTATAATCCCCAGATTTCCTGATCTCAGCGGAAGTGCGGTTCCGAATGAAATCTATGCGACTCGATCCGATCCATGACGGGGCGATATACCGAACTATTACAGTGCAGTCCTCGTTCGTTAAACCAATGGTGCAGGGCGTCGATATGGCCATTGGTTCACCTACATGTAACTATGCGGTCTGATACCTCGGGCCCCGTACAGACACCGGTGTAGTCAAGCCGGTGGTCCCGTCGTGAGACCGACCAGCCGCCCGTCTCTCGGTATAGGGCATGCCCGTACCGTATGCCGAGTTGACAGCCCATGAACGAACGATGGTCCCACTGACTGTACCCAATAGTTGGTATTCGTACCCCCTATTGGGAACTTAGCACAAGTATATAAGTTTAACTATTAATGTACCTATAGCTACCACCCCTGTCTTTGTTACTAGTCCTGTTATTATTGTTAAATAGGATGTTAATAATAAACCAACCCCATTGATTGAGATTGCCAACAAAGTTTGTGCCCAAATTTTATTTGTTGACCCACAAAGGGGGAATGCAAAATTAAACAAACCACTGTGGGCCGAGCACGGAGCCTTGGGGTACAGAATAGTCAAGAATAACAGGCTCGGAGATAGCGTTACCAATACAAACATGCTGAGGCCTACACCAATCCAGGGCTGTGTCATGTATTCCAAGATGATAATGAAGGCGGGAGAGAAGGATTTTGTGATCGATTGTGTCAAAAGCGGCGTTTAAGTCTAACAAAACTAATGCAGTGATTTTTCCATCATCCATGGCAGATAAAATGTCATTGTTGACGCGGAGAAGAGCAGTTTCCGTTCCATGAAATGGTTTATAGGCTGATTGAAATGTGTCCGACAGGTTATTAGCACGAA
Source organism: Zoroaster sp. YZ-2022 (assembly GCA_029582265.1). NCBI lineage: Eukaryota > Metazoa > Echinodermata > Asteroidea > Forcipulatida > Zoroasteridae > Zoroaster > Zoroaster sp. YZ-2022. The sequence continues at coordinate 23,042,876 of CM055836.1, forward strand.
CATGGTCAGAGATCCGTGATGAAACAACTCGCTCGATTGTTTTTCCAAGGTACTTTAAATTCGCTACCGGTCGGTAATTCTTGAAAACTTCCTTGTCCAAATTGGGTTTCTTCAGGAGTGGTTTAACATGAGCAACCTTCTGACTATCAGGGAAACAACCGTACACGTACATGTACATGACAAAGGATTACACTCATTCACATCGTCACGTAAAGATGCACTGTATATACAAAATGTAGGCGAGCATGCTGTTTAAGTAAGACTAATTGCGGTGACACCATGTGAAATTCTCAATTGAGTAGTAATTAGTTCTGAAAAAACTGGAGGTACAACTCGACGTTTCGATCAGTGTGCTCTGATCGTCCTCAGGAGAATGCCGGACTCCGGGAAATTCTGCTGCTTAAGTAGGCTGCTGGAGGATTACGCGGTGACAGTTCTTTTCAGAGTAATTACTACTCAATTGAGAATTTCACATGGTGTCACCGCAATTAGTCTTACTTATCCTCCTCACCATGCAAAGCTACAAGTTTTACCTAGCATGCTGTTTATCGCCCACATCATGACGGCCGTGCCGTAAAATACTATTTTCTTATTTTCCTGAATGACACAAACCGCAACTGATTAAAAAGACACATCTGCGATTTCCCAGGACTTTCCAGGACATTTTATTGAAATTCCAGGACTTTCCAGGACGCGTAGGAACCCTGTTTTTAACTGATGTTTGAATATTTTGTATTTACTGGTTGCAATGTGAGTTTATTTAGTGGTATCCTTCCACGTTATAGTTCGTCCAATGTCATGTGCCAATAAAGAAAAGTGCATGTATAGCCTATTAGATGGTGCAGCATTAGAACATAATTGCTTCCGTTTCAGTAGTCCTGAAGGCCGGTGTGAAAGCCACACAATCCATCCGGTCTCCGCGCTGCGCGGTGCTCCTTTATCCCAGAATTACAACAACATTTATATGTTTATTTATTTCTTATTTAACCTGGGCAGACCTTTCAGTGAAACACTGTTTTTCAAAAGTGCCCAGGGCGGTTGCTATGTGAACCAGAAACACCGGGGGTAAACCCCTACCGTAATCTTCCACGATAAGTCTTCTGGAGTATTTTACATGGACAGTACATGCATTATTTTAATAATCTAGTACACGGGACCTACGGCTTAACGTCCCATCGGAAGGACGGGACGTTGAAGATAGATATACATGTACCCTATCATTACAAAACAATCAACCTGTTACAGTTCACAATTGTTGCAGAAAACATTTGGAGTATACTCGGTTGCTGTCTGCCTACTTTTTTGTCAAGGTGCATATTTGTTGGTGTTTTCTCTGAAATGAGAATACTTATTAGACAGAATAATTTTCTGGGTGATTGGTACCTCATTTATTTCATGTATTTATTTCTTGTTTAACCTGGGGAGACCTTTCAGTGAAACACTGTTTTTTTCCAAGGTGCCCAGTGCAGACAATATAAACATTAAAACCCTATCCTCCTAGGTATTCTGGCTAGGAACCTTCCTGAATCCTCCAAAATCCATCAGTGCACTTTTGGAAACATGCCCTTATCTTCAAAATGCACCATGCATTCTTTCACATTCAGCACTTATGGCCTGTACTTCCTGCCAGGTAGTAATTTTGTCCTATTTGAAGAGGTGAAAGTGCCAGTTTGCAATAGTACTGAATGTTTCCCAAAAAGGTGCCCTTTTGAGGATTTGGGGGTGGTTAGGGTTCATATAAATATTTAAAAATATCATTTTAGGCTATATACAATAAATAAAGAGTTTTACTGGGGATAAAAATTGCATAAACCACTCTGTAAGAGCTGTCAAAGGTGCCGCCAACCAGATCCCCAAAGACGCAAGTGCAAAGACGCTCAAGACCCCAAGCAAAGACCCCAGTGAATATCACCCCTACCTTAACCCACCACCTTAACAAAATTCATGTAAGCTTTTGGATAATAATGATTCGGTAATTACCAATTATGTACATTCCCCCCTTCGAAAGTGATTGAATGGTTCCGTGTTTGAGCTCCCAGATATCGTGCTGCTGATTACACAGCTAAGAGACACAGGAATCGAATTAGTGCCTAATGCAAACACTGATTAATTATCTTGTAGTGTGGCGTTAAAGGAAACGGGCCTAAGTACTCGACTATTCTGGCGGTAGATCTTCACACAATGGAATTACATAGATATATTATTGGTTATTTGGGAGGCGAGATTTTTTTCTGCAGACTGTAACAGAATTGAGTTTGCACACTCGCCCATATGGACTGTTTGCTGAATTTTTTTTTTTAAATTTGGACGCAACTTATCTTTCAACAATCTTTCACAGCTGTGAACTACCACAGACAGAATTTGCTTCTGAAATAATGTTGTAATTAAAGGGGCAATATCGCCACGATCAACAGGGCATGGAATCGGAGTGCTAGTTTTAGATTAACTCAGTGACTGAAAATAATACCCCACATGACAAGGTCATATTACCTTTGGTGCTGCATAAATGAGTCAGTAATTTTCAGTCACTGTGTTCATCTTAAACTAGGACACCGATTCCATGCCCTGTTGAAAGTCTGCTCTGATCGTGACGATACTTCCCTTTAAAGAAAAACTTTAAAAAAAAATAATAATATCAAAAAGGTTTTTAAGGAATAATTGTGGAATCTAATTCGGTAATGAGAGACATTTAATGACAGAGCGAAACGTGTGGATGAATTAATTAGTACTTTATGAAACAGGTTATTAGAAGCTAATGTAAATTCTAGTCCACATAATTTATATAAAACATTGAGTCCAAGGGTCTTCAAAACATATTTCAAGGGCGTTTCTTATTCAAGCCAACGGCAACGCTTTTCACGTCGAGCAAGAAATGCGTCCCAGCGGGTGCATACATAATTTCTGTTTTAAATATCCAGGGGTCTCCATTTAGACTTGTCCCATCCCCTTCCGGACACGAAAATGGAGCCCTGGCCATAATGCCAGCGAATTGTACCATGGAATGTCTACACAACTGGAGGGACTGTTCTCCAATTCCTCATCTAAACTCGACTTTAAGGCGGGTGACCTAGATACGCAACTATAACAACACCATGAGCACAATGATCATGAAGCCTACAATAATATTGGTATGTAGAGATCGTAGACCTACGTACATTTTCGACCAAGCAAACAATTTAAGTGCATATTCATTGCCGCTCGAATGGGCTTTCTAATCATGGCACGTCTCATTTAATCATGGCGCGTCTCCTCATTTAATCATGGCGCGTCTCCTCATTTAATCATGGCGCGTCTCCTCATTTAATCATGGCACGTCTCATTTAATCATGGTGCGTCTCCTAATTTAATCATGGGGCGTCTCCTCATTTAATCATGGCGCGTCTCCTCATTTAATCATGGCGCGTCTCCTCATTTAATCATGGCGCGTCTCCTTATTTAATCATGGCGCGTCTCCTTATTTAATCATGGCGCGTCTCCTCATTTAATCATGGCGCGTCTCCTCATTTAATCATGGCGCGTCTCCTTATTTAATCATGGCACGTCTCCTCATTTAATCATGGTGTGTCTCATTTAATCATGGTGCGTCTCATTTAAATCATGGCGCGTCTCCTCATTTAATCATGGCTCAGGGACTTGGCCTCTACAAATGTTTATTCCTCCACGAAAAAAATATTTAGGCTTTGGAAACGTTTGGATTAAAAAAAAAAATAATTACACAATAAAACATTGGAAATCCTTGGAAAATTTAGGATTCTTGGAGATCGTATTTACATTGGTTCGAAAAAAAAATGCCCTTCCCCACCCCCTATCATGCAAGCAAATTTATCAGTCACTTTCATTTTTACCCTCTTTTTCCAATGGGCCCCTCGCCTTTTCAGTCACCCTGTCAATTATCATGAATTATGAAGTCATGCATATTTTTTTAATGTTGCCCTCAAAAGTAAGGATACAGACTTGTTTACACTTTGCGTGACCTTTAGAGTACCAGGGTGATTTCCCACCGGGCAAAGTGTGTGTCTTTGTATGGAGAGTTTGTACATTTTGTACAAACTCCCCACATAACATCAAGAATTGTTTTCGGACGAATAAGATTTGAGATGTTATGTTAGGGCATTATTAAAAAATTAATCAAATTAAACATTTTGCTGCTAACATCTCCAAAGATCAAATTTTATGGTTCCTTGTCACAGACCAGTGTACATTTTGTGATGTCATAGATCACATCGTCTGATGGGATTGGTACTTCAAAAAAACATAACACTTACCAATTTCAATGTAAAACTGCCTTAGTCTATAGCCGATGTTGGTATTAATCTTCCCAATATATGATTTTGTCCGAGTCCTAAATTCCACGTCAGAACGTGGAATTTACAAATCTGAATGCATTCCACTACGGCACGTTACAACAACCAACTACTCACCACAGCTTCATGGCTAGATCAGCGCGTCTGCCTATGCTTCAATGCTGGCGCGCACTACCAAAGTAGCCTGCAGATCTGACGTCACGCTTTGAGGCTCGTGAATTACGAACGCCAGATATACTGGCCGTGCGGCCGCCATGTTTTTCCCCGAGATTCAACTTTGCCCTTGGTTGGGAGCTAGCAGGCGAGCCTCGAAGCACTAAGTGACGGCAGATCTTCAGCACACCGTATCCAATGAAACCCCTTGAATGGGATGCCAGGAGCCGGTCTTTATCCTTGATAGGATAAAGACAGGGGACCAGTCTATAACCTAAGTCGATCATGTTTGGACACGGCCTTACTTGGTGTAAAGTTGGCCCTCCGCCTTATAAAGCTGTGTCGGGTATCCGGGTATCCGGGTACCCGACCGAAACGGTCATTACCCGTTTCCATTTTCCGGTTCCAATTACCCGTAAACGACTTTTTAAAATTCTGACTTAACATTTGAGCGGTGCGAACAGAAATGTCACTCTTGAACAATGTAATGTTTACACTTTTACAGACAATTGTCTTTAAATTCAAGAGATTGCATTCCAATAAAGAAAAAAATCGATTTAAGTATGGTATCCTCTGTATTATAAAAGTCAATTTGTTACCATTTACAGTACATGTATTTGTACACCACCGGAGGCATGTTTTCAACAAAAATGAAAACGGGTATCCGAAGTTTCCTGATTTCGGGTATCCGGTTCCAAAAATATCTAAAAATGCACAGCCCTACCGCCTTACTTGTGTACAGTATTTATCCAGATATTTATTATTCTGTCTTAAGTCCTTTCATCTTTGAGAAAACAAGAATTGTTATGGTAAATTTACAGTCAACTTTTTGTAAAAAAACACACCAAATAACACAAAATGCATATGACACAAGGTGAGCACCTATTTCACGCGTTAATGTTATGCTTTTATATTTCTCAAAAAACTAAATAGTTTAAATGAACGTATACGTTACCAAATACCCATGTTGTAACTTCAACTGAAAAAATACCCATGTTGTAACTTCAACTGAAAAAATACCCATGTTGTAACTTCAACTGAAAAAATACCCATGTTGTAACTTCAACTGAAAAAATACCCATGTTGTAACTTCAACTGAAAAAATACCCATGTTGTAACTTCAACTGAAAAAATACCCATGTTGTAACTTCAACTGAAAAAACCTGCGAAATATTTGGTCCTCGTTTCATTCGGTTTTCTAATTTAATACTTATCACAGAAACTCTGCATATAGCCTACGGGATGAGGGTGTTTCACTGCATGAATTATTGTGCGTTTTTTTTTCTAAAAATGGAAATTTCATAAGATTCAGACAAACACGTCAGCATTTCTTTTCAAGAATCACGTGTGCCTCTAGACATTGAAACTGAATTATCATCACGAGTGTCTGATGCTATACGATAATTATGCGCTTGTGTTGGCCCCAAAAGATTGGGCACGCAGAACATGCAAAATACCCTAACGTGAGTCATACGTCATGACGTTCATTGTAACCTTGGCTGCCTGTGTTTAGATTTGAAAGATGATTACGTCATATTAAGGGGTGCAGAATTACTGTATGGAAACTTACTAGTAATTTTACAAACATTTTAAAGTGTAAATTTGTACTACAGACTCGTTTAGCATTATTTTATCTCGCTAGCAGCGTCTCGGATAGTAAGGTTCTGTAATGTTTTCAAATCACACAAACGAAATGAAATTATCCCGGTTACTCAAGGCAAACTGAATGTTGGTACACAGTAGGAGAATGGTTTCCAGTAGCACAATGTTACAATCTCTTAAGAGTTGTAATAATTATCTGTACAGAAAAGACGTCGAGTTATCTCACAACCGGATCTTCTCAGAACCAACATCATACATAACTTCTAAGACATGGTGCTACCACAAACCTTAATCCTACGTACTTCCTAAATCCAATGTTTTAAATCCTATACTTAAATACACGTAAACCCGGCACACGGGCACGGTCTTCGGCCAATACCATGATTATGTGGGATGTAACAAAGCCATTGTCATTCCTGTAAACAGAATGTCCAACTTTGTTACTGATGACGTAATTGACTCATATTTGTCCGGTTCCCAGACAGAGTACAAGCCAGTATTTGGAAATAGGGCGTCCAAATGTGTTATTTGTTGAAAAAAAAAACCAGGGTGTCCAACTTAACTTTCAAAACATGTACACTTGCATGTGTTTTACAAAAAAACAGGGTGTCCATTCAGCAAACAGGGCGTCCAAAAGACACCCAAAGGTATTGCTGGCTAACACGATGCATAATAAGTAAGACTAATTGCGGTGACACCATGTGGAATCTCAATTGAGTAGTAATTAGTTCTGAAAAGAACTGGGGGTACAACTCGACGTTTCGATCAGTATGCTCTGATCGTCCTCAGGAGAATGCCGGACTCTGTAAAATGCTGCTGCTTAAGTAGACTGCTGGAGGATCATCCCATGAATGGATGCTGGAGGATTAGTTCGTTGAGGCGCGCAGGCGGGAAACTGAGTGTGAGACTATGAGACTAGGATCCTAGGGGTTGGGGGAGAGGAGTGTGTGCTCACTGAACTGTGTTCCCAGAGGACATACTGATTATCACTATAGTGAGGAACAAGATGCGTCGTGGCACCAGTCTATGTCAGATACTGTACAATAAGTATACTATGCTGGACATGCGACAGAGTGCCACCCCCCCCCCCAAATGTCCCTATACACTAACACACTGTTGTTCTATTGTTAACGGACCTCTCCCCCACCCGAAATCCTCTAAAGAATTCCTAAGGTTCCTGGAACACAATGGAGACACAATGGGGGGGGGGTGCACTCTGCCGCATATCGAGCATCATATGACAATGATGAACACCCTTCGTTTCTATGGTCCTCGCTTATGGAATGCCATTGACGAAGAAATAAAAAGTCAACCGTCAATGGACCGTTTTAAAGCCTCCTTCAAAAGAGTCATTAACTCCCAGTATGTAACATAGCTTTCTTTCCATTAGCTGTTTTGCGAGGTACATCATTTGTCCCTCTCCAAAAACATTATTTTCATCTCATAGTTAATTAAGCGTTTTTGTTATTGTAAACTATTTTGCTCATAATGTATACGTCCGTTTGTCTTGTCTTTGTCTGTCCATAGGCCGATTTTCTACAAGCCTTGGCTTATCAAATCGGCCTCCATACTGTTTTCTATTCTTTGATTGTTTAAGCCTAAAAATTTAGACTACTCTGTTTATTGTATCACTTTCTTTGTGACAGTATGGAAATAAATGTAAACTGAAACTGAAAAACAATAAGCCTCATTCTGCTTCTAAAACTGACTTGAATGATGGAGACTGACATGGGTGTACCCTTAGTTTGACCTTTGAAAGGTTTTGAAAGGTACAAGTTAATTATACTCGCCAGCGATGTGCACAAGTTTCGTGTAGGAATGCATATAACATAAACTATGTTCTACACATAGTGTCCACTGAGGATTCTCCCGAGGACGATCAGAGCATACTGATCAAAACGTCGAGTTGTACCTCCAGTTCTTTTCAGAACTAATTACTACTCAATTGAGATTCCACATGGTGTCACCGCAATTAGTCTTACTTATCATCCTCACCATGCAAAGCTACAAGTTTTACCTATGTTCTACACAGTTTATCTTCAACTATTTATCTATGTAAAACCTCACCTAGAACAGGAGTGTGATCGGGCAGTTTTGAAAAATCCACGTAAATTTTGCTCGGGGTATTGGGGCCGCTGTTGTGAACAGCGCTGCGGTGAAATCTATAGTTCTGAGCATTTGCTTTGCTTTCCTTTATTTCTGAAATCTTTAAAATCCGGAGGATCACAACACTGCGATTTGTAAAAATCCGGGGGAAAAACCCGGACAAATCAAACCCCTGATAAAAAAATATTCTTAAATCTTAAAAAGTTGTCAGACTTAAAGGGCCAATATCGTCACGATGAACAGGGCATGGAATTAGAGTGCTATAGGTTTGGATTAATTCAGTGACTGAAAATAATACCCCAACATGATAAGGTCATATTACCGTTGCTGCTACATAAAATAATGGGCCAGTAATTTCCAGTCACTGTGTTCTTCTGAAACCAGGACACGTTTATTTCCTCATTGGAAAGCACTGAACCGCGCTTAAAAACCACCTGGTTGATACTGACACACTTTAAAATTAATGCCACTTCTTTAACAGCAAACACAGAAACCGATATATCATGTTTGATACTCACAGGACCTGGATCTATTTAGCTATTAAGGCAACAACACTAACCAGTTTGGCCCAATATTTAAATAGCCAAATGATGTTGACTTTATGGTGTTTAATCAAAATGCTTTTAAAAGCTTCGAACTGATAATGGCCATTGTTAACTAAAGTAAATAGCTCCGCGCCACAATACAAATAGTGAACCAGCTCAAGATTAAAGCCTCCATTTTGGTAATCTCTAAAAATAAATGATCACAGTTTTACATGGAAATTTTAACTTGGTTTAAAGTTGAATGATGTCAAACATCTCTTTAAATCTTTCCGTCTAAGGTGCTTTCATTTTAGTAAATTTTAGTACATTTTAGTACATTTCTAAGTGTCATTATTAACCCTAACCCCCTTGATATTCTCTGTGGGTAACGGCCTCAATCCTTCAAAATCATCCAGTATGAGATTTATGCAGGATCCCTACTGCCTCAATCCTTCATCATCAACCTGAAACCAATGAACCATGACTGTGTATAACCCACCTAGCACATACATCTCTACATGCACAAGTAAGGGATCAACACTGTAAGCTTTTTGCATCCCAATCCTTCAAATTCACTGGGTTTTTTCTAATAGCATCCTCAATGCTCCAAAATCCCCCAGCGTCTCATTCAGCCATTGTACCTCAATCCTCCAAAATCATCTGGCACCATTGAATACACTAATAATAATAATAATAACAATAATAACGTGGACTTATATAGCGCACATATCCACCAAACTGATGCTCAAGGCGCATTATAGTATTACCCCTGCTCATCAGGCTCATAAATCATTCCTGAAACCATCTCAGCTCCCTGGGGAGTATACAGCTCAATTGCTGCCATTACAGCGCATATAGGGCTAATCAAACACAACAACCAACTCTGCCCTCACAGGTACCCATTTACCCCTGGGTGGAGAGAAGCAATTATGGTAAAGTGTCTTGATGAAGGATACCATATTATAATGGCCTATGTTGTTATTATTATACCTCTACTATATATAGCTACATAAGCTACTGTAACAAAGCTAGATATGGGCTCTGCCCTTTCGATCCGTCCTCCGTGGGTCTTGCTCATCATAATCGGTCAAAATTGCTCAACTACTGGACTGAGTTGCGAGAAGTCCAACATATGTCAGTAAGATCAGTGGTATACATACATGCATGTATATGTATGTGTCCTTGCGCTTAGCCCCATTCTACATGTAGGGCCAATACGGTGGACTCCCCCCAACATACCAAACAAGAGTTTTTTTCAACTTTTGATTTGCTAATTATTACAATTTTAAATTTTGTGATTAGGTACGGTAAGCTTGCCCAAGCAGACCTTTTTGGCATTGTGCAAAATGTTCCGAAACTTTCATGAAAGTCAGTTATCCCAAAATAACGGATTTTATGCCAAAAGTGTATGCGCCGGGCAAGGTTACCTAATCCCTTAGGGGTAGAATGTAGTGGCGTAGGGGGAACAGGAGGGTACTGCTTTTCAGTGGGGGTCCCAGGGGTATGGGTTTTGTCCCTTTTCTTTTTCGTTTCTTTTTTGGGGGCACTATCGGGATTTTTCATAAGGAGGGGGGGGCACTGGAAATTTGTGGGGGGGCACTGGAAATTTGTGGGGGAGGCACGTGCCCCCAGGCCCCCCAGGCCCCCCTCCCCCATGGCTACGCCGCTGGTAGAATGTCGTATCCGACCGCCACTTATTCTTATTGAATATAACCAATAATGTAATCTTACCTACCCAGTAAGGTGGAGAACATATGGATGATGACAGACATATACTTCAAATTATTCCAGGAAATTTTTTTCATGAAAAATCTGGCATTTTTGGTATATACGATGACTTCCTCAGTCATGTCAGTCTGATCTTGTCAACTCCCCTGTTACTAGTGTTAGTGACCAACATGGTCATTGTACATGCGCAGTGGCAGCTATAATAGGATTCTTCTATTTTCTGAAGGGGAGGATTTTTTTTAGAAGGGAAGTAAAGTTCGAAACCATCATAAAAGTGGATTTTAAAGATAGTTTTCGCTTTCTGTACCCCCAAAAATCGACAGAATCATTTTTTTAAACTGGTTACTGGTTGCAAAAAAAATCCCCAAAAAACCTTAAAAAGTGGCGGCTGGATACGACATTCTTTCCGAATTCCTACGGATGTTATAATATTATATACTCGCTTGGACTCGGAGCATACGGTATAGAGCAATGAAAAGATGGAGGTCGATGGAGCACTGAACCATGGAAGAAGGAACACATGTGTTCCTTCCTCCATGACTGAACTACATGCACCAACATATGTCCAAATGCTAAATACCTGCCTGCAGCAAATGAATCGTCATTTATTCAAAAACCAACGGTTCGATAATGTGAATTCCAATCTCTCCACTCCACCGTTAACCCACCCACCCCTACTCCCAAAAAAGATATCGAAATTAAGGATGCTATCCTTGTGGCTTGCAGAAGAGATCGAGGGTATAACATGGAGCATGGAGGAAGTTTCCTTCCTCCATGCATGGAGGTAGTATAAACATGGTCCACCCAATGGTTCAAGTGTCAACTGTTAATGTTCACGCTAACTTAGCAACCAAATACGTCATACCCCCTTTGAAGCACTGGCACACAGTGGTGGCAGGGTTTTTATTTCAGTTTTTACACAAAAATGGAGCAACGTAACTCACTTACCTGTATGTAACACACAGTTCACTATATCGGCAGTAGGCCTAGCTGTTCGTTCTAAACACGGCTTTGGCCTTTGCCTTTGATCGACGGTAGTATAGTATTACTATTATAATTAGCACATACGTACAGACTCGAAGCCCGTAACAAATAATTCTGTGTATAGTAATAATGTCTACATCTCGACTTACTTAAACTGGTAACTACAGTACAGGTCTAGGTACATACGTAGGGCCTACGTTACATCATCATCGATCAAATCTATAGTTGTCACATGACGACATGTGTGGCCGGCCCGAGCTCGCTCTTTGACCGAATTCGTTTAACATAATTATATCCATACACAACACACAAGGAATTTCACGGAGTCATCACGCGCGCGCCGCCGGCCCACAATAAATTATTTGCATAAGAATAACAAAGAATGTTTATGACGTCATATTGGGTTACCGTTGCAATGTGACGCGTCCTGATCAATGTTTTCGCTAAGCATTATAAAACAGACTACCAATGAAAGTACACTGGTTTTGTGCACAAGTTTGATTGGTAATCAAGAACATCTGGTAAGCATTTTTTTTTCTGCTTAGCACTATGACATTGGCCCGTCTGTGAATGGATATAAAATATCCCAGAAGTACCAAAGCAGCTCAGTCTCATTTGTGACTAGTTCTGACAAAACCCTAAACTTGGACCCAATTTTCAAAAGTGAGATTTTGCTATAGTTTGATTCTCTAGATTTTCCTCTTTCATTTGATACCAGATTTGTAGAAATCATAATTTTTTTCTGATTTCTAAATCTGTAGAAATCATAATTTGTTTTCTGATTTCGAAATCTGGTATCAAATGACAGAGGAAAATCTAGAGAATCAAACTATAATACCAAAGTCTCACTTTTGAAAATTGGGTCCAAGTTTAGGGTTTTGCCAGAGCCAGGTCACATTTATGGTTGAGATTAGAAATAAGTAAAACAAAATCCGGAAATTTTCTCAAAGAAGAAGAAAAATGGACGAAAACGACATCAAAAACTGCATATCAGTCAAAATATCATGAGTGGCACTTGATTCAATTATGAATTAGTCACATAATTGATTAAAGCGACAGTGTTGTCACGATCAGAGCAGACTTTCAACAGGGCATGGAATCGGTGGTATGCAGCACTGCAACGGTTATATGACCTTACCACGTGGGGTATTATTTTCAGTCACTGAGTTAATCTAAGACTAGCACTCGGATTCCATGCCCTGCTGATCGTGACGATATTGTCCCTTTAACTTGGATTTAGCACCATCCTTTGACTGATTTAATTAGTTTGCAATTTGGGAATTTCACACTTGAGACAGGAGGTGTGAATTGAAACAACAGAGGGCGGGAAAGCAGAACAGAGGATGTGCTGTCAGAATATCAGCTATCTGTAATTAATTAAATTTTATGTCTACTTTTAGGTATGTTGCAATTAGTTGTACTGCTAGTATGAGACTATATTCACAGTGCATGTATATAGACCTATGTGTGTGTTTGGATTTCCATTAAAAATCGAGCTTTGAAGTGAGAAATTTCACAAGATAGCTATCAGGATACACGGTCCTATTAACATGAATGTATCATGATTGACGGGATTTTTTTTTTTTTTTTTTTTTTTTAATTTAAACAGTGCCCAAGAGAACAAGAAGCATGAGGGATGCCCAAGCTAAAATTCATTTATTATGAGCAGGTGTCAGATTAAAGATGATGATGAACATTAGATTAAAAGGACTGACCAGATGGAACACCCACAACAGAGGCAGGTAAAGAGTTATAATAAGCTACTAAAAGGACCTTTGATGCTGTGAGCATCTATTTTTACCTCCATGCTGTGAGGTACGAAATTTTATAAGAACAACTGTTTATATATGTTGATGGGATGCAGATGACTGCCTGGTATGCTTAAATCATTTAGTTTCCTTTCCTCAAGAAAAAATAGATGTGTTGAAAAAATAAATTTCAGAAAATTGCCAGTAAAATAGGGGGAAAACACAGGCGCAATAATTTAAAAAAAATTAATAATAGGCTTGTATAATAATATTATTATACGGTGCTGCTTGATAGAGGGCGGGCTACATAATGTTTACAATTACATCATAGCTAAAAATAAACTTATTTACCATCGAGGGAGGAAGACGGACGGGACCGAACACTGAGTGACAGGGAAAACAGCGGTTTTTATATGTTATGGGCCCATTGGGCCCCGAACAAAGAGAGAGAAAGAGAAAACTTGTAAGAATATCAAGCCTCCGTTTGTTTGGGGATGGAATAACTCGATCCCTGGCTTTCTGAACGACAAAAATAAGTGTGTTCACATCGGAGTGAGAAAAAATCTGCAATCATTGCATCATCATGTCGTTACGCGCTGCTCTCGTCAAAGCAGTCGGCTTAGTTCGGCGAAGAGTTCTAGCAACAGGCAAACACCATCCAACCGCAAGACCACATGATCAGTCCCTAACTCATCAATCCTCGAAGACATGGCAGAAAGCATTCGTCGAATGCCAAGCCGGCAAGGGAGAAAGTTTAGCCGCTCAGCTCCGTCGGAACGCAGCGCTGAGATTGATCGAATCACGGAACGTTTCTTCTAGAAATATTAGGACCAGACTTGGAGGGTGGGGCGGGAAGAATCTAGCGGGATACGCCCTCGTGGGACTGACACTCGCTGCAGGAGAGAGGGGTCTACTGGTGGGAGAAGATGAGGATGCAGTGGAAGGAGATGGAAAGATGCGGCGGTTGCCATTGGATACGTGTTGTGAGATAGTTAGGGTATGGTGATTTTCAACCTGTTAAAATCAGAGATGGTGTTTGTAAAATCTAAGTCCAAAATTATGATGTACATGTGGTCCTAAAGGGACATCTAAAGATGTTAATATTTACATTAATATTTATGTGAATATTGACGTACAATTTCGCAACTTAGAGCCAAAGTCTATTCTTGAATATTTTTGTAAATATTGATGTAAATACCTGCGGTCTTAGATGTCCCTCCAGGGCCACCATAGTGATGTGCCTAATAAGTAATATTTATGTGGTTAGTGCCCAGCAATTATTTTCTCCATCCCATCTCCCTCACCTTTTGTTTTAAAAGATTTATTTCCTTTATTTTTATTTCTAGGAAATTTTCGGGAGTCATGAATCTGGCCCCGACCGTCAGCAGACGGAAGACAACTTTCCCTCCTACATCTCGTCTTACGACATCTCCAAGCGACTTCTTGGCAAGGGCACCAGCGCATCCATCTATGCTGCAAGGCTGAAGCAGTCCTTGCCAACAGAGGGCCTAGTTCCAGAAGCCATGTTCGTCAACGAAGAAGATGTTCACGAAGATGAGGTTGACGGTGTTCATGATGAGGAGGAGGAGGATTGGGAGATGGTGTCTAACGAGGAGATGGGAGGACAAGAATCTGCCGATGTTGAAGGAGATGCTAGTTTTGTGGAGGTCTCTTTGCTGGAGAGTCTAGATGCAGCCTCGGATGCAGACAAGGGGTCAGTTGAGGAGGAAATGGAGGGTTCTTCTCAAGGGCATCCTTCGAAGGAAGATGGAGAAGACAGCTACAACTTGGCCTTGAAGGTAAGGGTCAGGGGTGTATCCAGTGTCACATGTTAAAAATGGGGGCAGTTTTAAACAAAAAATCAGTGACTTCCACGTTTGTGTGGCTTAAATGTTCAAATTTTCAAAAGTCGTTGACGGTTAATTGGAACCGAAAAATGGAACTGGGTAATGACAGTTTCAGTCGGGATCCGGATACCCGGATACCCGACACAGCCTTACTAAACTGTGGCCAAATCACTGCATAATATGTTTGTATAAATGGCATCGCAAAATGCTCATACTCATAGAGTAGTTCACTGCCAATAGAGGTCTACAATGTACACAAAGCAGATGGTTCTTGTATCTTGAAATGCCATCCTCTTCTTTCTTTGTTTTTCACAGATGATGTTCAATTATGATGTTGCCTCTAATGCCGTGGCCATCTCGCAGGCTTTCGAGAGGGAATATCTTCCTTTGTGGCCAGCTTTCGGGAAAGGATCATTTGGAGATGTCCAGTGGGAGAATGGGTAAGAGTTTTGATGGTTCTAATATATAATTTAATTAACAAGGCTTAATACTATAATAAAGATAATGCTCGCATCTGCCAAGCCGAAGGGAAATGTATTGCTTGCAACTGCCAAGACTTAATTAAGTATTTTATGTACAAGAAGTTGCTCGTTGACTTCTGAGTCTTATTTATTTCAACGTAAGTTAAGTTAAGTTTAAGTTATATAAACCTACTGTGGTCACGCGAACTCCTCCGCTGTGAGGGGCAAACACCACCGAGTCAGCTTCAGAGTCCACGTAGCCTTGATGTAGAAAAACTTCAAGTCGTAAGTGAATTCAGGGACGAACCTCACACCTCAGTGGAAAGACGAAGAGTGGGGCCCACGCAGTATCATTTTGTTCCGCACCAGGAGTTAAAATGAATAAGAATCTTCGTGCTAAGAAATCTTTATTGATGTAAACCTGGCCGCGTTCTTGGGTCATTCATCAAAAGAAAAGAAAGAATTCACTACAGAGTTACTCAGACTTGCTGGAATCCTTCTCAGTAATGGGGTTGATTCAGGGTCTCCAAAAAGGGGGAGGGGCACACAGAAAAAAAGTCATGAGGAAAATGTGAAAAAAGCTTCATCATTCTCGCAGAATTTCCACAACTTGAAAACAAAGTTGACATTTTTGGTCTTGTATTTTCTGACACGAGAGCACTTAAGGGGACAGTATCGTCATGATCAACAGGGCATGGAATCGGAGTGCTAGTTTTAGATTAAGTCAGTGACTGAAAATAATACCCCACATGATAAGGTCATACATGTATAACCATTGCTGCTGCATAAATGAGCCAGTAATTTCCAGTCACTGTGTTCATCTTAAACTAGGACATCGATTCCATGCCCTGTTGAAAGTCTGCACTGATCGTGATGATATTGCCCCTTCAAGACAGAATAATTGTTCAGGTACATGTACCTACATACCAGGCATGATATTCTTCCTACTTTTGTAGGAAATCCTACCTTTTGATTTTGAAAATCCTACCATGAAACCGGGTTCCGACTAACTTCAGACCATGGAAACTTTCCTTGTGTATCATTTTATTGTAAATACCAAGATAAAAAAAACAGTTTCCTTGCTATACATGGCTATAGAGGTAAACCGCTATAGGCTAGTATATGCCTAATGATAATGGCAAACATTTTTCATACCTTTTCATTTTCTCACAATGGGTGCGTTCGAGTAGCTTCCCCAAGGTAACCCGAGTACGTCACACGTGTGACCCCTGAGTACAACCTAATCGAACGAGCATCCCGTTGAACGTTTGCCCTCTTGTGGTCGTTAAAGCGATGTGAAGAATGTCAAAGGTCACACGGACTTTGTAAACAATATATTTACAACGAAACGATCGCAAAATAATTATTTCGTATTACTTCTCAGGTTCGTACAAAACAACATATCTT
This sequence comes from Zoroaster sp. YZ-2022, assembly GCA_029582265.1. Taxonomy (NCBI): domain Eukaryota; kingdom Metazoa; phylum Echinodermata; class Asteroidea; order Forcipulatida; family Zoroasteridae; genus Zoroaster; species Zoroaster sp. YZ-2022. Next base: position 23,059,740 of record CM055836.1, read on the forward strand.
CTAGTACAAGAACAGTCTCTACTCACAGATTCATTTTGAAAATGTATGTCAATAACTTCACAAAATTGCCGCACTGAAAACAAAGATGGCAGCCATTCAGAATATTCTCAAAGTGACGTCACTTAACCAGGTCTACCTGCTTCGCGAGCAGGTTAATACTTGAGGCTGACCCAGATAAGCCTTGGCAATGACGTCGGACCTACTCGAACGCTCCGGAGTCAGACCCGGGTCGACCCGGGGAAGCTCTTCGAACGTACCCATTATCATCCCTGCAACATACTTCACATTGAGTTGGATATTAATATTGTAATTTTGTAATCAGGTAATTCGGCCTGGAATTCCACAGAGGTCACAGAGGTCATGGCCATTGCCCTGGTCTTGGCCTTGGTGCCCCTTAAAAATATTCCCACAGACATTCCGAAATTCTAATAGAAGTGCCCTTTACTCAGGAAAAGTGGCCCTGACCCTACAAGAATGAAATTCTAGACCTGTAACCAGTAACCATAATTTTAAAAATAAAAAAAATAATGAAAACGTTTTCAGACACAGAGCCAAGAAGAAAGACCGGCGTTTCTTGCCGTCCCATCCAAACATCGTTGAGGTCTATCATGCATTCGTCGCCCCGACGACGACCCATGACCTGGAGGAGGCACGGACTCTCTTCCCGGCCGCACTGCCAACAAGGCTTCACTTTGATGGGTTTGGACGGAACCAGACCATGTTTTTGGTGATGAAGAGGTAGGCATTCAAAGAAGTTGTCCATTTTTACATTCTTGTATCGAGTGTACAAAATTAAATCTTTGTCAAGACCTTTCTCTCCTCCGCTAAACCATATTTATTTCTATCTGATAACAAATTAAATGCACATGTCTGCACCACTCACCTATATTTTCACCAATTCTATATACCTTAAATTTAATGTGCGGTATTTTCTGTGGACATATGGTTATGTCCACACAAATTTATTGAATTTCTCTATAAGGCCAAAAAAAAAAGTATCTAGTTTCAGGTCTCCACGCGCGTCGACTCAGACCTGTGTATTGGCATTTTTAGTTTTCTTGTTTTTTCTATGAAACGATGTCCAATTGCAGCCAAAATTGCTGGATCGATTTGAATTCTGCCATGTTGTGTTTTAAATGACTTTTTCACATAGGGGTATGAATGTTTGCCCGATTTGTGAGGCCTCTCTTAGCCACCATACTTTGTGTATGGGAAATTTGGTCTGGTTCCAATAACCGCGTATACATGTGTTAACCCTAACTCCCTAAGCATTGTTACTGAACAATAAAAATCCTTCAAAATCCTCCAACTGCTTTTGTTGTCTAGGGAGTTAGGGTTAAGTATTTTACTGGTTGGCAAAAAAAAAAAAAATTACTAAAAAAAAAAAGCTCGTCACCGTACCGATTTTGAAGCCGACCTGTGACCAGAAACTGGACACTTTTTTTGGCCTAAGATAGGGTAGAATTATTTATAATGATGTTCGATAAAAAAAAAATTAAAATTGCTTTTTTTTTTCGTTTCAGGTATGACATGACACTTGACGAGTACAATCATGCTATCGGTTGCCCATCCCAACATGCTGCTATGGTGATAATGGCTCAGCTCCTAGAGGGAGTGTCCCACCTGGTGGATTATGGGATAGCTCATCGTGACCTGAAAACCAACAATATACTCGTTGAGCTGACCGCAGGTAATCAAAAAGAAGAATTATGAAAATGCTATTTGTATTTTTTAATTTTTTTGGGGGGGATTAAGATGATTCTGTGCCCCAACGAATTTTACTTTGAAAATGTGTTATTTTTGTCTGGTCTCAATAGTTAGATTTTTATTTAAAGGGACAGTATCGTCATGATCAGAGCAGACTTTCAACAGGGCATGGAATCGGTGTCCTAGTTTAAGATGAACACAGTGACTGAAAATTACTGGCTCATTTATGCAGCAGCAACGGTAATATGCCGTTATCATGTGGGTATTATTTTCAGTCACTGAATTAATCTAAAACTAGCATTCCAATTCCATGCCTTGTTGATCGTGACGATATTGAACCTTTAAACATCAAGCAAAACTAAAAAATTAATTAATTGTGAACAATACTTAATTGATAATGTGATGTCTGAAGTTCATTTATGTTTGATTTGAAGGGAGCCCTCGTGTGGTGATAGCCGATTTCGGATGTTGCCTGGCAGACGATACCGTTGGTCTCCATCTTCCTTACCCAACAAAATACGCAGAAATCGGAGGGAACAGTGCTCTAATGGCTCCTGAGGTATGTACACAGTCGCTTTGGTACTAACTCGCTATGCCTTGTGGTGATCCCGGCCTAATTCTGTAGAGCAGAGAAAAATGCTTACCAGAAAAATTTGCATAGTAGAATTCTTTGGTTACTGGCCAAACTGTCTTTCAAATTTGTATACATTTTGGCTGGTAGTTTGTTTATATTGCTTAGCAAAAATATTTCCATAGGCCATTTTTGTGTAATTACTCGGATTACGGAATTTTGTTCCTGATGTTGGGCGGGACATAGACTAGCAGACAGGCTCCAGGTGTACCATTCAAGGGGTTTCATTGGATACGTTGTGCTGAAGATCTGACGTCATGCTTCGAGGCTCGCGCGCTAGCTACCAACCAAGGTCAAAGTTGAACATCGGGGGAAAATATGGCAGCCGCACGGCCAGGATCCGGCGTAATTCACGCCTCTAACATGACGTCAGATCTTCAGGCTAGACGGGAAACAGAATAAACAATTTTTTTTAAAAACACCACCAATTGAGGGCGCTGTCCTATTAGGAAGGCACCATCAATCATTGAGAAATAAAGGTTACGCTATACTTTAAAACTACCGGTACTATGCACCATTTATGTCAGTCAAGCTTTCTAGGGTTACATGGAGGTGGTATTTTCGTGAAACCCTTCCTCCATGATAAAATGCTGCTCTTGCGGCAGTACTTGTTCTTCTGAGACTATGTATCCACATCGAGCCATTTTGTCGTTTCATCATCACCAGTCTAGTATTAACGTTAAGAATGAAGTAAACTCCGTTGCCCAAATGGCTTAGTCTTGACCCAAGACGTTTTGTGAATGCTCAAATTGCGCTGTACCCGCACACTGTGCATTGCAAATATATTTCTTATAAATGTCTCAGTGCAAGACTTGTGTTTAATTGTTCAGGTGGGCGTGGACTATTGCCAAATCTTGTTTGGTGTTTCATCCAACTCATCTCGTACCCTTCCCTAGGTGAAGTCATCCGTACCAGGCCCTCACACAAGCATTGCCTACACCAAGTCTGACGCTTGGGCCGTAGGAACCATAGGCTATGAGATAATGGGCTTGCCCAATCCTTTCTATCGCCATAGCGATGGGAGACCGGGGCTCGACAGTGCTCTGTACGAGGAAGACGATTTGCCAGGCTTGCCGGACAATACGCACCCAGGTCTCGCTAAAGTTATCAGCCTTCTGTTGATGAAGGACCCAGACATGGTTGGTATAATCATATTGTGAACCGTAATAAGGAAACAAACTTTTGTCGTCTGATGTTTACCACAGGATAAACTGAGGGGTCATGACTATGAGTGAAGGACCGAGCTCAAGGCGAGGTCTTTTATCATCCATGGCCACGATCCTGAGGTCATTATCCTTCTGTAAAGACGCCGAAATTCTCATTTCATTTTCAAAAGTTAATTGCTAAGTCATTATTGAAAAAGAGCCAGAAAGAAAATGACAAATCCACAGTTTGGGACAGATGAAATTCCAACTTGGCCCTCGAGTCTGTATGTCTTTACCTGCCCCTAATGTACCCACATGATGATATTTCGTCCAATCAGAGACGTTCTTGAATGTGAATATTTATTTGAAATTTTCTGACAAAATTTCACATGATTAATTGAGGGTAGTCATCTCACACATTGTGAAATGGTGTTTTCTTCAGTTGTGGCTCTCTGAACAATCGTAAAATTGCATCTCATTCGAAAAACAAAATGGTTGTTTCTAATTAACCTCTTTGTTTAACACTAACAGCGTCCTACTAGCAAGGTAGCAGCCAACATGCTCCACCTGTCGCTATGGCAACCTCCAGTTTTCACCTTTGCATCGTGGGAAGGATCAGAATTGATTCCCGCCCAAATCTCCATCCAGCAACACCTGACGACATGGCTGCTGCGGATGTCAGCTGGCCTGCTGTGTCAAAGGTCAACCGTAGGTCAGAAAGCAGGGGTGAAGGGTCGCAAGGCATGGCTGGACGCCACAGAGTATCGGTTATGCGTTACCCTCATGTCTCGCCTGACTCAAAATGACCTCCTGAGGGCAGCAAACCATTTGGTGTCATAGATGTTTCAAGTACATTCTCAGAGTATTCAACATACAAAAGGCGTGGGAAATACACCGTTTTGGTTTCAGCTCAAATCAAATCTGCAACTGCCCTTTAACTGACAGAAATATCTGTCATGTTTAACGTCAGGGGTCATGATCATAACTCTGAAGAGGGTGGGATGGACCAAAGATCGGTCGATGAAAATCAATGAAAGAAGTCTCCATTTCTGGTGGGGGGATTTTGAATTGTTAAACAATTTTTTATTTGGGACAAACTTGAGCACATCACCTAGTGTGAAAAAAAATGATTTTAATTCATTTAACAAAGCAACACAGGAACAATAGGTTTGGTTTCTTGACTCACTAAAGTGACATTTATTTGCATACAATCGCCTCATCGTCAAGACAACACTACAGAGTACAAAAGAGTCATTGTCATCTAAATGTGCCTTTATTCTTGCAGACGTTTCCAAAAACGTTTTAATCTTTTGAAATATTTATCAATATTTTTCAATATTTTCTCTTCATTGGAAAGCCAAGAATTATGAGTACCAGATTCTTGGGAGCAACTTTTAGATATTGAGAAAGTTGTATTTTAATATATAAAACAAGTTAGATATGTGACTCCCGTACATGGCAAAATCGTTTCTCGTAAGCAGGGGAAATAGTCTATGGAAAACATTTGATGGTAGATAACTAGTAAAAAGGAATGTTGTGTTCTGATGTAGCAAGTAAAATATACTGTAAAACAACAGAGATATGTCGAATTTTACATGTACATGGCAACAACACTAGATGTACAAGCATGTACCTGAAAATCCGAGAATCTGAGCAAATTTAGGCGCTGGGAATATGCCCAAATCATAGCTTTTCAATGGAACTTACGACATCGGGAAATACCAGATTATCAAGAGACGAAAAATTATCTAAAAACTTACTTACATTAGTATGCATATTATTCGTCCTAAGAGAAAACAGGAATTAACAGGTTTTAATGTAGGATTTGCATGATGGTGATAGATATTATTGAGTTCTTTCAGGTACACCATGTAATAATCTGTTCTTGGAAGAAGTGGGGGTGCTTTTTTTATTAAGTATGAATGGATTTATTGACATTTCAGTGTACACTGTTTATTTGTTGTGGACATAGATATAATAGAGTTCTTTCGGGTACACCATGTGTTAATCTCTTCTTAGAAGATGTGATAGCTCTGAGAAGAACCGGTTGGTTTGTTCGCAACAATAGGAATTGTTTTGTCAAATTTACCAAAAACAGCCAGACACGTTTTGTTGAAAATCATAAAGTTGCCATCTAGAAACATTTCTCATGTACTAGTTTTGAGTCGTTTTCTCAAAAACGTTAGCATCTATTGTGACAAAACTTTCACAGGTTAGATTTTTTGATATACTTCTTGAAAACTAGAGGTTTGCAAATGCTATCAAATTGTAACAAAAATTACCATTTTAAATGGGGGCCATGCACACAGCCATCCGATAGTTGTATTCATTAAAACTACATGGTTTCCCCCTAGCAGCCTTATGTTTGTGAAATTTTACTTGGACAATATGAAATGATATATGCTTTAATGACAACCACAGGACACTGTTCACCGACGAGTAATTTTCGCTGTACATAAAATGTGGTTATAAAAAGTGATGTGACATTTCAGTGTTTTGCTGTATGTGAGAAACTGGATTATAGTTGAGAAATTTGGGTCTTTTTTTTAAAAGGAAAACAGTCATTTTTTTGGCTGACCACATTTCACCAGCTATTCTACAAAATGGACTTGGTGTTTTTTTTTTTTTTTTTTTAAATCATAAACTGTGACTTTTGCTCAAAAAGCATTCATTTTTCTTAAGCATAAATAAGGATTGCATGTTCTTCTGAAAACAAATGTCCGAGTTTGAAATCAAGAAGTTGTCATGTTTAATAAAACAAGAATAGTGAGTTAAATAAGTGTCGTTATTCCATTACTACAGCGTGTTCATGTGGTACAATTCTACATGTACCTATGATAACATTACTGTCAAATCCTGTACTCGATATTTATCCAGGCCCGTGATTTCTCAGGATTTTTTTTACAAATCTCCCTTTGCCTCAAAATTTACTTGAAAGATGAGAAGTAGCCTGTATTGTGTCCAAACCTCTAGTTTCTTGTTTGTGGGGATGTGGAGAGTCTATAATTCCTCCAAAATGAAACATCCAGGAGGTTCGGGCTTTGTCCTCTAGACTAAAGCGAGACCCAGGCCTGCTACCCATTTTTCAGGATTTTTTAACTTTTGTCAAATCACACCCGTTATGTCATTTTAGAGGGTATTCAAATAGAATTGAGAAAAGATTTCAGTATTTAGTCCTGAATTTTTCTGAGAGAAACTTTTAAATTTTGGATGGGTAGGGACCAAGATGGTATCAAATTAACGAATTTCTATCTAAAAACTTACTTGAATAAAGGCTTGCAGTGACACTTTGAAAATCTCAATTTGAGGAGTAAGTAGTTCTGAAAAGAACTGGTGGTTACAACTCGACGTTTCAATCAGTATGCTCTGATCGTCTTAACCCTAACTCCCTAGGCCCATTTGCTTAATACACTTAACCCGAATCCTCCAAAATCCTTCAGTAGTAAAGCAAGCACATGACATGTATGCACACATGTTTTTCTAATCTGTGATACATGTACATGGCCAGGGACCCTGCATGGAGCAATAAACAGTGTCCACTGACCCAAGCACTGAACCTTGCAATCACTACAACAAACATGGATGTACATGTACCATGGAAAGGCAAGTATGCCTAATAACCTCAATCCTTCACTTTACCAGAGAGGATTTGGGAAGGGTAGAGTTAATGGACTTGTAGCTTTGCATGGTGAAAAGCGATAAGTAAAGACTGCGGTGACACCATGTAGTAATTCTCTTGAGTAGTAACCGGTTCTGAAAACAATGTTTCAACAACTCAACGTTTCGATCAGTATTCTCCTGAAGACCATCAGAGCATACTGATCGAAACGTCGAGTTGTAACCGACCGGTTCTTTTCAGAACTATTTACTACTCAAAAGAGAATCTCTACGTAGTGTCACCGCAAACAGTCTTTTACTTTATCAGTCCTCATAAGAAATTATTTCATCAGAAATGCTATATCTTAGAGAAAACAGGTGTTATTTTGTTAAATTTACAATAAATTGCTGGACAGCAACTCTTTGTAAAACGTTAAAACAGATTATAGAAATAAAAACATGATACAGTTTTTCATAGTTTTTCTCAAAAACGTGAGCACCTATTCTGACCAAATTTCCACAGGTGAATTTATATAGTATATTTCTTGAAAACTAGAGGGTTGAAAAGAATGTGCGTTACCAAATACCAATGTTGTATCTTCCCTATTAGGACGATTCACGTTTCATGCGAATATGAAGCAAATCGAACATATCAAGTTGAACATATCAAGTTCCGAGGCATTTGCTGCAAAATTATGATTAGGAGACTCCTGAGTCACTAGAGGGCAGCAAACTGACTGGTTCTTTTCCTATCGTTCTCAATATATCATGCGCGTGCTCAGAATTGTGGGAAATAGACCTTATGCATATGACGTCGCAAACTGAAGGTCGCCCCCTATCAGAGGCAAACGAAGGTCACCACTCATTGGTTCATGTATGCGCGCTGTGCGTATACGCATGCACAGCGCACATACATGAACCAATGAGGGACCTTCTCTAGCCTCTGAATGAGGGCGATATTCAGTTTGTGACATCATATGCATAAGGTCTATAAGAACCGTCAAGTTTGCAGCCGCTAGCTTCTCAAGTCTCCCATCGGCGTTTACCGAGGATATCATTCACCATATCTAAAATAGAATAACCACCCCACTAAAACCTAGCTTCCCTCTTCCTTCTACTTACAAAATTTTCAATAAGGGTTACAAACATATAAATTAACTGGCCGTTCATTAATCCTAACTCCCTAAACATTGTTAGTGAACAATAAAAATCCTTCAAAATCCTCCAACTGCCTTTGTTGTCTAGGGAGTTAGGGTTAAGAGAGGAGGACCCAAAGTCATGGTAAGGTTAAGACTTTCAGAAGCCTGGCAAGGCCCAGGCTTTGCCCCGGCCTACAGGCCTATATAATCCCCTATCTGAGTGCAAAAGACCCTTTACTAATGAATAGATCTCATATAGCTCTTACTGTTATTAACACAGACTTGACTGACACCTCAGCTGTCTTTTGTCCACAACTGCAGCCAGTATAATGAGCTCTACTTGGCTGGGCTAGGCCCTCCAGAAGCCCAGGTTATGTAGATTGGCAGGTACTGTATTGTTACAGGATTAGGACTCACAAAAGACAGGTTAGGAGGCCAGGTAGCCTAGGCCTGGCCAGGCTTCTCAAAGGCTTGGTTGTACCAGGGCTTTGGTCTGCCTCCATAAGCGCCATTTTAATCATTACTGGCCTTTATAATATTCACTAAATAGAGACGTCTCTCCACTTGCTGAAGAAAAAACCGATGAAAACAATTCATTACTGGAGCGTTCCAAGCTGCGACTGAACCAGCCAGAAAATAATTCTGTGATATTCTGGTTGCTTGTCCCCCCGCGTATGATTAAAAACCTATCTACTACGGGTCTACGGATACAGCAGGTACGTCTTCGATGTTGGCAGAAGCTAGAAGACATTGCCCTGGTAAATTACTTTGAATAAATACTGAATAAAACTGAGGCTCTGAGAGTACAAGTGTTTAGACACAAGTTTAATGCACAAGAAGAAAATGAGTCGTGTAGGGTTCAAACCTACAACCTCTGGATTGCTTTGCTAGCGCTCTACCAACTGAGCTAATGAGAGTTAATCTCTCTTTGAGATAATCTCCGTTTGATTTCTGATCCCTCAATTCGTATCTGTGATGAGTTAATCCCTCTTTGGAGTCTCTTAAAGTTGTTTACAATACAAAGGGTTTGTTTTTTTTTTTTTTTTTTTTTTTGGTGAAAAGGTTGGGTGTCCATTATGTACAGGTTTGAGTGTGCATAGGTTTGTCCAGATGAGATCTGTTATAAATCATCTTTGCTGAAATTTCTGACAGATTTGCAGAGACAGGTTCTGGCTGGAGTCGAAAAAAAAAAAACCATTTTGGATAGATTTCTTCCAAATTACCACAGAATGTCTACTCGATTAAAACCTTAACCTCCTAGGTATTCTGGCTAGGAACCTTCCTGAATCCTCCAAAATCCATCAGTGCACTTTTGGAAACATGCCCTTCTCTTCAAAATGCACCATGCATTTTCGTTGATCTTTCATATTCAGCACTTATGGCCTTGTACTTCTTGCCAGGTAGTAATTTTTCCCAATTTGAAGAGGTGAAAGTACCAGTTTCCAACAGTGCTGAATTTTTCCCCCCACAAAGTGCCCCTTGGAGGATTTCGATGGATTTGGGGGTGGGGTTAGGGTTAACGAAATAAAACTTCACCTTTTTTAACCGACCTCCCAACCCCTACTTCTCCTTGAAAACAATAAATATAGTAAATAAATAAGTACATAATAACGAACATATTTATGAATATTTCTGTTCTCATTTTTCATGTTTTTATTTTTTAAACGTTTTTTTTGGAGAGGGGGAGGGGGGGGGGGCACATGGATACAATGAGACCTAATCTGAAGACCCTGTCGTCAATGAGGTGAGCTGAATGGATTTGGGGGAAGGGAATGGGTAAGGGGCGGGGGGCTTCATCAGACCTTGTCACAATGTAGTCTTCTTGGATTTCATCCAGTCAGAGATTTTTTGCTTGAGTTCAGTGGCTGTGGAGAAAGATGAACAGAAATACACATTAACAAATTAAAATATTTAAAGATGTGCTTTCCGTGTTGTTCGCTACTTTAACGGCAACCTTCGCTTTTTTAACAGACATTTAATTTTTCATCAGAACATTATTTTTTTACAGTTTCCGACATCAAAATTTCATGGTTTTTTTTTTTCATTTAAATTTTTTCAAAATTTGTTCGCTTGATAAATTCTATTTTGTGGATCGTCTTAAACAAACACAGGTGATATATTTTTAATTGGAATTTTCTTTTCCAGACACCCCTATCACCCTATTTAGCCCTTAACCCTAAACCACCCCAAACCCATCAAACTCCAACAGCTGGTTGTGTTACATTTTGATGGACTCAGTACTGTGTAACCCATGCATGGTGTTAGATTTTGGTGGATTTTTAATAGCCAAAACCATTAGAGGGTTTAGGGTTAATGATGTTCTAAAAAAATGTTCTTCCTGTCTGTATCGCCGCTGATATACAGCATGAGAAATTCAAATTTATTTTTTGCATATCCTTCTGTGGCCCTCTGTTAAAACTCCCGGCCTCATAATGATCGATGAGAGCCGACCCTTACCTGGTTCCAGCATCTCGCTGGTCAGTTCCTGGCGGTTGAAGGGGTCCGTTTGGGAGTTGAGGAGATGTCGCTCGATGATCTTCCTCTCCATGATGTGTCCCGACGGTAAAATGACGGGGTCGTACATCAGTGTGTTCATCAACGGATCTGAAAGGAGACGATCAACCCATAAAATAAAATCAGTTGGGAGGATTACCTAATTTTTGGCTGGGGAATTTACTTGTCGACTGTCGGAAAACACAGCGATGGAATTTAAATTGGAAATGGTAAAACACAGTATTAACAGAAGCCTATTACCTATATGAAGTGTGCCACGGCACAGTACCAGAAGTCTGTTACCTACATGAAGCGTGCCACTCGTGTACTAACCTAGTCCACGGCACAGTACCAGAAGTCTGTTACCTACATGAAGCGTGCCACTCGTGTACTAACCTAGTCCACGGCACAGTACCAGAAGTCTGTTACCTACATGAAGTGTGCCACTCGTGTACTACCCTAGTCCACAGCACAGTACCAGAAGTCTATTACCTACATGAAGTGTGCCACTCGTGTACTAACCTAGTCCACGGCACAGTACCAGAAGTCTGTTACCTACATGAAGTGTGCCACTCGTGTACTAACCTAGTCCACGGCACAGTACCAGAAGTCTGTTACCTACATGAAGCGTGCCACTCGTGTACTAACCTAGTCCACGGCACAGTACCAGAAGTCTGTTACCTACATGAAGTGTGCCACTCGTGTACTAACCTAGTCCACAGCACAGTACCAGAAGTCTATTACCTACATGAAGTGTGCCACTCGTGTACTAACCTAGTCCACGGCACAGTACCAGAAGTCTGTTACCTACATGAAGTGTGCCACTCGTGTACTAACCTAGTCCACGGCACAGTACCAGAAGTCTGTTACCTACATGAAGTGTGCCACTCGTGTACTAACCTAGTCCACGGCACAGTACTCCAAGAACAATGCATTTGGCCCATTTGTGACGCGCAAGGTCTTAAAAATAAAAAGTGCAGTCTGGGAGACTAACCTGGCGTGTGAGAGAACTGCATCTTGCGTGCGCACCTTAGCGTTTGCGCGTTCTTCCCACAGCTGATGGTTCGCCTGCATCTAGTTCTCCAGGAACTAGTTTCGCGTGGAAATCCCATGATGCCTCACGGCAAACCAGAGCAAAACTCGTAACCATACTCGTTGTGCGTGCACGCATTTGGATTACAATGCAGTGGTATGGATTACAGCAGGCTGGCACACTTCATGTTGGTAACAGACTTCCGGTGATAATTAATAGCGATTTTGAATGAAGCACGTGTCATGTCCGTCCGCACTGCCACTGACCTTTGAACTCGTCGGGCGCATCGTCAAAGTCCAGCTCCTGTTGCTGGTTCCTGTAGGTGATCTCGGTGGCTCTCTCCATCAGCTTGGAGAACTGCTGGATCTCGGTCTGCGTCTTGAACTTGTACAGAAAATGTATCGCGTCTTTGACCAGCTCCGCTCGAAACGATCGCTGAGATCAGAGGAGAAAAAAACCATCCTGCTCAGACTCTTGGCAACTGCCATTTTGGTTTTCTACTACACAAGTCTATGAGGATTAAAATAATAACAGAATCCTCCACTAAGCTACTTAAGACCCTCCTGCATCAGAGTTCCGGCATTCTCCTGAAGACGATCAGAGCATACTACACAAGTCTATGAGGATTAAAATAATAACAGAATCCTCCACTAAGCTACTTAAGACCCTCCTGCATCAGAGTTCCGGCATTCTCCTGAAGACGATCAGAGCATACTACACAAGTCTATGAGGATTAAAATAATAACAGAATCCTCCACTAAGCTACTTAAGACCCTCCTGCATCAGAGTTCCGGCATTCTCCTGAAGACGATCAGAGCATACTACACAAGTCTATGAGGATTAAAATAATAACAGAATCCTCCACTAAGCTACTTAAGACCCTCCTGCATCAGAGTTCCGGCATTCTCCTGAATACGATCAGAGCATACTACACAAGTCTATGAGGATTAAAATAATAACAGAATCCTCCACTAAGCTACTTAAGACCCTCCTGCATCAGAGTTCCGGCATTCTCCTGAAGACGATCAGAGCATACTACACAAGTCTATGAGGATTAAAACAATAACAGAATCCTCCACTAAGCTACTTAAGACCCTCCTGCATCAGAGTTCCGGCATTCTCCTGAAGACGATCAGAGCATACTACACAAGTCTATGAGGATTAAAACAATAACAGAATCCTCCACTAAGCTACTTAAGACCCTCCTGCATCAGAGTTCCGGCATTCTCCTGAAGACGATCAGAGCATACTGATCGAAAAGCAAGTGCGACTGTTTTGATTATGAAAATCTGAGTCAACTTTTTTCCCTTGCAAACTCACACCAGACCAACTTGTGCTTTTGCGAGCTCTCATACTTCTGACAATGTTGCAGGCGAACAAGGTTTTTTGTTCTATTAAAACCCTTTGACCAGCTCCGCTCGAAACGATCGCTGAGATCAGAGGAGAAAAAAAACATCATGCTCAGACTCTTGACAACTGCCATTTTGGTTTTCTACTACACAAGTCTATGAGGATTAAAATAATAACAGAATCCTCCACTAAGCTACTTAAGACCCTCCTGCATCAGAGTTCCGGCATTCTCCTGAAGACGATCAGAGCATACTACACAAGTCTATGAGGTATCGTTTCGGTTTGCGGTAACACCATGTGTTTATCTCAACTAACGTGAAGCTGAGGTACAGGTTCTGAAAAGAACCGTATCGCACAACTCGTATCTCAACCTTCGTTAAGTGAGAAAGGTTCAAGGGAGAACCAATTTCGGGCAACTCATTTTTCTCTACTGTCGCTAAGTGAGAAATATGGTTCAGGGAGAACCATGGGGACTTCACGGGTTAATATGGTTCAGGGAGAACCATAGGGACTTCACGGGTTGTGCGATACGGTTCTTTTCAGAACCTGTATCTCAGCTTCACGTTAGTTGAGATAAACACATGGTGTTACCGCAAACCGAAACGATATCGATATTCCACCATGCAAAGCCTCAAAACTTAAGTCTATGAGGATTAAAACAATAACAGAATCCTCCACTAAGCTACTTAAGACCCTCCTGCATCAGAGTTCCGGCATTCTCCTGAAGACGATCAGAGCATACTGATCGAAACACTGAGTTAACCAGAGGTTCTTCTCAGAACCCTCACTACTCAAAAGAGATTCTTTTTGAAACCCTTCTGTGACTGCAAGGGTCAAAATCAGTCAAAATGTTGATATACTTGCCAAGGTATATCTAGTGCACTTAAAAGTTAAACCTTTACGTGTGGTAAGTACATTTATTGGTCAAAATGAGTCGACCGTTTTTGACTGGTAAAAGCATTGTCTGGTATTGTTGAGGGTGGTCAAAATGACAGTAAAAAACAGTCAAAAATGCCTCTGTGTGCACATTTGGGTCAACAGTCAAAACAGGCAGTTGACTGGTTCTGACCACTATAGCTACTTGCCACTAAAGTGCAGCTATAGTAGGAGGGTTAATGCACGGTGTCAACACAAATCTTACTCCATCTATTCTCACCATGCATAGCCTTACAGGGAAGTATCGTCACAATCAACAGGGCATGGAATCGGAGTGCTAGTTTGAGATTAACTCAGTGACTGAAAATAATGCTCCACATGATAAGGTCATAAGTACCTTTGCTAGTGCATAAATGAGCCAGTAATTTTCAGTCACTGTGTTCATCTTAAACTAGGACACCAATTCCATGCCCTGTTGAAAGTCTGCTCCGATCGTGACGATATTGTCCATTTAACCCTCCTACGATAGCTAAATGCTTTTACCAATCAAAAACGGTCGACTCATTTTGACCTGTAAATGTACTTACTACACGTAAGGTTTGACAGTGTTCGACTTTTAAGTGCACTAGATATACCTTGGCAAGTATATCAACATTTTGACTGATTTTTGACCCTTGCAGTCATAGGAGGGTTAAGTCTTATTTAAAAGGAGCCCCCCCCCCCCCCCCCCCCAAAACTGAACAATTCTTACCTCATCGTTGGCAAGAGCGACGGCTAGCTCCTCGCTGTCTAGATTCAGATAGATCGTGGTCAGTCGGTCCAGCATCTTGCGTGGCTGGAACCCATACTTGTCCTTGTTCTCTACTATGAGGTCATTGCACTTTGGTCCACACAGCTGCTGAAGGTTAAAGTTCAGCATGGCGGCGAGACGGTCACAGAGCTCCTGCAAGTGAGAAATAGATCCGTCATTGTAACTTGGAAGAATATATATTGACATCTTTCTGAAAAAAATTTCAGCTGTACATACAAAAAAAATGTGGAAGGACTAGTAATGATGTGAAGCACATTAGGTCAAAAAAGTCTCATCGGTCGTCAGAATACCTAGAGGGTTAGGGTTAATACTGCACTGTTAACCCTAACTCCCTAGGCATACTTGCTTACACATAACCTGAATCCTTCCTAACTCCCTAGGCCTACTTGCTTACACATAACCTGAATCCTTCCTAACTCCCTAGGCCCATTTGCTTACACATAACCTGAATGCTCCAAAATCCTTTAGTAGTAAAGCAAGCACATGACATGTATGCACACATGTGTTTCTAATCTGTGATACATGTACATGTACATGGCCAGGGACCCTCCATGCATGCATGGAGCAATAAACAGTGTCCACTGACCCAAGCACTGACCTTGCAATCACGACAACAAACATGGATGTACATGTACCATGGAAAGACAAGTATGCCTAATAACCTCAATCCTCCAAAATCCTTCACTTCAACAAAGAGCATGTAGCATGTTACCTCAATCCTTCAAAATCCTTCAAAATCCTTCATTTTAACAAAGAGGATTTTGCACCAATAAGTGCGTGTTATGTGACTCTGCTATAACCCAATTGCATCTAGTTCGCGTCCCAGTAAGTCTTGGAACTAACAGGCGACATCAAGCGCTTCTCCAGTGATGCTCTCAAGCAGGGTTAAACCAAACCCGTTACCATGCTCGTGTGTACACGCGTTTGGAGTACACTGCCTCGGACGGGGAGGTTTTGCTGAGGACTTACCGGTCTAAGGAATGGTTTCTTGATGACGTTGGTGAGGTAATTGAACATCTCTAGAGTCTCGTTGGCTAGTGTTAGGTAGGATCGACACTGTCGCTCGTCTGTGGACAGCTGGCGTGTCTTGCTTTGTCTCTCTTCCTGTGAACACAAACACAAAAATTTGGTTATTTCCCCCAAAAAATGAGTTAATAGAATACACAGGAATAGTTAGGAAGGAGGGCCACAGTCATGGTACAGCCAAGCCTTTCAGAAGCCCAGCGGTCTATATAATCCTCTAGCTGAGCACAACAGACCCTTTACTAATGAATAGATCTCAAATAGTTCTTATTGTTAACGCAAGACTTGACTTACACCTCAGCTGTCTTTTGTTCACAACTGCAACCATTATAATGATCTCTACTTGGCTGGGCTAGGCCCTCCAGAAGCACAGGTTATGTTGACTGGCAGGTACTGTATTGCTACAGGATTAGGACTCACAAAAGACAGATTAGGAGGCCAGGTAGCCCAGGCCTGTCCGGGCTTCTCAAAGGCTTGGCTGTACCACGACTTTGGCCGGCCGGCCCCCCCCCCCCCCCCATTCAGCAAGTGATCAATTTGGGGGATGGTTTTAATGTTCAATAAATTATTTGCTAGCTGGTATACAGGCAATTGGCCTATGGATGCCTGCCCACACCCGACCCCCTGCCCACACCCGACCCCCTGCCCACACCCTACCCCCTGCCCACTCCCGACCCCTGCCCACACCAGACCCCCAAACCCCTCCGCTGCTCAGAATTTGGATTCCTACGATATATATAAAAGATATTTAAAGGCCTGTTAAAAATGAAGTGCTCCCCTGACTGAACCAACCCGATAACGTCTCTACAGTGGTAGCAAATCGTCAATTCTGACGGCGCCCTCAAGCAAACAACAGGGGCCATAGACTGGTCCCCTATCTTTATCCTCAAGAACAGAGACCGGCTCCTGGCGTACCATTCAAGGGGAGTTCATTGGATACGTTGTGCTGAAAATCTGCTTCGAAGCTGCCAACTAAGACCACTAGCTACCAACCAAGGTCAAAGTTTAATCTCCCCGAAAACTTTGAGGCCAGTATCTGGCGTAATTCACGAGCCTCAAAGCTACAGAGGCCATGCCCTGGTCTTGGCCTTGCTGCCCCCCCTTCAAAATGTTTCCATAGACATTCTGCTATTTGAATGGAAGTGCCGTTTACTCAAGCCTGGAGTACATAACGTTGTGTGCCCGGAAGAAGGACGTAATGAAAGTGTGACCGGCATAAAGGTCGTAAGCAATTAATGTGCAAATTTGTGTTTCAAGAAAACTGAGTGCGAAAGTTTGGTCGTTTTTCTGCCATTTATAAGTCATTGTAGGAAAGTTAAATTCCGCATGGGAATGGAAAAACATGTCTTCGGAGTAAATCTAGCAACAAATATATATCAGTTATGCCCTACCTTTTTTCAAAGGAGCCATTTTATTGCTTACGACCTTCTGCTGGGACAAAAAAGTTGTGCCCGGAAGAAGGTCGTAAGAGCCTTACGACCTTCTTCGGGGCACACTGCGATAACGGTTTCAGTACCTGATCCAGGGCGTTCCACGATTCTTTGTTCTTCATGGCCTCCTGGACTTCGTGGATTCTCTTGAGGCAGGCCAGGCTCTCGTCTAGCAGGAAGGTAGTGTCGTTCATCAGCATGTTGATGAAACGTACAAACTCTGACTGGGATCTATGAAAAGCAATAATAATACATTTCACAAAATGCCAATGCAAGGCCTCCTAGTGCCTGATCTACCAAATATAGGTTTTTAAAATAGTTTTTCAAGCAAAATATAGGTTATTATGGGTTTACCAAATGCCAAAATATAGGATTTTATAGGTTATTTCCCGTGATTATGCAGTTGTTAAGTAGCAGGTTTTTGGTAAATTGCTAAGAGCAGTACACATGTTACAGTTTGGCTACTGTTTTGGCTTCATCTCTTTATACTTAGGAAGTAATTTTTCTTCAAAGCCATGAGGATTTTATGAGGAAGTTGAAAATGTATCGCAGGAGATTTAAAATATAGATTTTTATAGATTAACCCTCCTACTACTCCAAGGGTCAAAAATCAGTCAAAATGTTGATATACTTGCCAAGGTATATCTAGTACACTTAAAAGTCAAACACTGTCAAACCTAACGTGTAGTAAGTACATTCACAGGTCAAAATGAGTTGATCGTTTTTGACTGGTAAAAGCATTGTCTGGTTTTGTTCAGGGTGGTCAAAATGTCAGTAAAAGCCAGTCAAAAAATGTCCCTGTGTGCACATTTGGGTCAACAGTCAAAACAGGCAGTTGACTGACTTTGACCTCTGTAGCTACTTCCCACTAAAGTGCAGCTACAGTAGGAGGGTTAATATAGGGTTTTTTTGGGGGGAAATAATAGGTTTTTATAGGTTTCGCTGGGAGGCCTGCAATGCGCTTCACATGGTTTCCTCTGGTCATTGGGCCAATATCATTCATGCAGTCTTTCTCAGCTCCCTGGGGAGTAAACAGCCCATGATTTTTTTATGTGCAACCACTTTTGGCGCTACAGGGCTAATCAAACACAGTACCCATTTCTACCCTACCAGGTACCCAGTTATACTTCTTCAATTTATCTTTAATTTAACAGCTGCTGTATAAAAATTGGCCGCTGATGGTTACGACTACACACTGACTGTAAGTATCCCAACCACCCACTTTTCATGAAAAATGGGTAGCAGGCCTGGGTCTCCCTTTGGTCTAGAGGACAAAGCCCCCTAAACCTCCTGGATATTTAATTTTGGAGGATTTACAGACTCTTCACATCCACACAAACAAGAAACTAGAGGTTTGGACACAATACAGGCTACTTCTTTCTTTCCTTGGTGGCTACTTCTCTTCTTTCAAAACAATTTTGAGGTAAAGGTAGATTTGTAAAAAATCCTGAACTCAGCAAAAATCCTGAGAAATCATATTTTCCTCACAATGTGGAGTATTAGAAAGCCCTCAACCGTACCCAAACTTCAAAATCCCAGAACCCCGAAACCAGAACACGCAATACTTACGCGCTGAACCGAACCATAGCATCCTGATGATTGGGAAGTCGCCATAGCGATTTGAAGATAATACTGATGTGGTATCGGATGCTAAACTTGTCGTAGAACTCGCTGCTGGCTCCCGTCTGTTCAACATCTGTTCGACACAAAGATGTAAGCTTGGTTGGTCAGACTGACAGTATCTACTTTAAGGGAAGGGGGGGGGGGGGAAGTCACGGTACAGCTAAGCCTTTGAGAAGCCCAGCCAGGCCCATGATTTGCCCAGGCCTGTATAATCCCCGTTATAATGAGCTCTACTTGCCTGGGCTAGGCCCTCTAGAAGCACAGGTTATGTTGATTGGCAGGTACTGTATTGTTATACAAATAATGAATGTTTATGAATGGTTATGAGTGCAATGTCGCCTCGTTGAATGGAACATACCATCTTTCAACAAATGAAAATATTCTCTCCATTGCACGGATGCAAAACATTCATTATTTGTTTAATATAACATCCAAGTAGATCTTTGTCATTTGATTGGAGGATAAAACTAAGAATAAACAAAATATACAAGATTGTATTCTGGCATACACAACTTTACTTTTCGGCTTAGGACGCACGGTTTGCTCGAATGGTTGTGTCTTGTCAAAAGAGGGCATTTTGTATTGCTGTGTATATAACGCGTGACGTGGTCTACAGAGCTGCCAACATATGATTTTGAAAATGAGGAAGATTTTATTTTCTAATCAGGAAGACTCAATCGAAGCGAGCGAGCCCTTACGGGTGGGGTCCAGGGGGCAGCGCCATGCTTCAAGATTTTTCGACGCCCATATCACACAAAATCTGCAATGACTTTAAGTTCTTCAACCTTTTGCTACTTTTATCTAGGTAGTAATAAATATCTATCAAAAGTTCATCTATGGCTATTGGTAGTGACTTGGATGCCTTCTCGGCTGTATTGTGTAGCATATTAAACGTGTGAGAAAATTAATCGTTTTTATCAATAATTCAAAGCCAGATATGATCCAAAAAATTCCATACAATACATGACAATATATGCCTTGACTTATGCCTACTTTAAATTAAACTTGACAAAACTATAAATAAAATGGTTCTTACAAACGAAACCCTGCAGTGCAAGCTTCACCCAGGTAAAGAGTTTCATCAAGTATTTTATTGGACAGCAGGTAAGAGCTCTATATTCCAAGTCCACAGTTATTGCGTAAATAAAATAAAAAGCTGAACGAAGTTTGTAAATAACATAGGCCAGCTGTAAAGAGGCCTTAGAATTATCCTGGCTCAGCTGGAGTCTCTTCAAAGTATTTTAAAAGAAAAAAGAAACAAGACAACCGGCAACCAAAAAGACACAATTTCTGGGTCACAAGTTCACATCAAAGAACTGTCTGCCGACTTTGGAACGTTGAATGTATCAATTTGGGATTAGAGCCAAGACAAGAGCTGGGGCTATTGTTCACTTGACAATGACTGACAGGTTGTCGTTTTACACTCCCAGACCAGGTGACATTAACCTCCGGGACCTGGTTCTTGGCTGGTTTCCAAGCTATATAACTACTGTATATATACATTCTCCCAAGGCTTAAGTTGCGCGAGTGAGTGATCGGACTGTCGGCAGAAATACGTCTTTTTATCAGTTGTTTCAAAGCCTAAAATTTAAAACAATAAATCTAGACCTACTTAAAAAAATTATGACTGGTTGGAGCAGAATTGTGACATCTATTTATTTGACTGAGAGCAAATTGGTGAATTTTTTTTACCTCGGAAAAGCTTCAGAAATCTTTGACATGTTTTGTTTTGTGGAATTAAATTCTATGGATTATACCTGTGAATCTCAGCTCAGAAATAATGCTTTCGGCATTAAATAAATAGCGGTCGGGTATGTAAATTAAGAAGAAAAACAGTTTTAAAAAGTGTTTACCGTTTCTCCTGATTTAAAAGTAAATGGAGGTCTGTTTGCAGGGTGCATTTGTGCTATACGCCCGCCTACTGAACAGATTTCTAAAAAAAAAAACGGCCAAGGCGGAACTGAAATTTAAAGTCGGATTTTCAAAATCGTAAGGTCGGATTTCCGACAAGTCGGAAGAATCTCATCCCTGAATAGGGGACCGGCATAGTCAGACGATGCTATGTTCAAGTTATGTTCGACTAGAAAGCTTGTGAACAACATTTCCGCCTTTATTACACCGTCATTAGCGCCCGATTTTCTAAAAAATCCAACAATTCCAGGCGTGCTCGATCGTGCTTTCGCAGTGGTGCAATGTTTATCCGATTTGATGTGTCGCAATGTCATTTCGTCCGCCGTATTTCACACTAATATCACAACTACGTACACAACGCATGATTTTGTCCCTTCGTTGATTTTCTAATAGGCCATTCTTTTTGGTATTCATCCCTGTATCTTTGCACATAATTCGTCTTTTTCTACTTCCCGGTTGCCAAAACTCTCTCCGGTGACGCCATTTTGTTTTTTCCCACGCTGTCAATTGTCAATTTCGCAACTCAATCCCAGACCAGAACCTTTATTACGCACGCATCTATTGCATTAGATAGACTGTATAATGAGTATTACGTTGAGTATTACGCATGCATTTACTGTTTGTAAAAAATAAGACACACAAACACACTGAAGACTTGGAACAGAGGCTACTTTTTATTTTTCCATTCAGAGGGTTGGGGATCCGGAAGATTTTGACTGCTTTACGGAATGACGGAAGATTACCGTCAAATACGGAAGTCTTCCGCAGAATCCGGAAGAGTTGGCAGCTCTGGGTCTAGTGTGCAATAGATCATATGGGATGGAACCAAAATGCACGGTGAATGGAACCAAAATGCACGGTGAATGGAACCAAAATGCACGGTGAATGGAACCAAAATGCACGGTGAATGGAACCAAAATGCACGGTTTATGACGTAGGCCATGTAATGGTTTGATTGATGAATGCCGCGTGACCTACAATCCTCCAATCAAATGACAAGGATCTACTTGGGTGTTTATATAATACAGGATAAGGACTCACAAAGGATAGATTAGGAGGCCAGGTAGCCTGGGCCTGGTCGGGCTTCTCAAAGGCTTGGCTGTACCATGACTTTGGCCCTCCTCACTTTAGGGAATAACAGTTTGATGAGTATAAGTTTTGAGGCTTTGCATGGTGGAATATCGATATCGTTTCGGTTTGCGGTAACACCATGTGTTTATCTCAACTATCGCGAAGCTGAGGTACAGGTTCTGAAAAGAACCTTATCGCACAACTCATATATCAACCTTCATTAAGTGAGAAAGGTTCATGGGAGAACCAATTTCGGGCAACTCGTTTTTCTCTACTGTCGTTAAGTGAGAAATATGGTTCAGGGAGAACCATGGGGACTTCACGGGTTATTCTCAACGTTTCAATTAGCCTGCTCTAATCTTCGTCAGGAGAATGAAGAGGTTCGCAGATGCAGCTCCTTAAGTAGTATTTGATGAGTACCCGATTCCTCAGGATAAAGACAGCTGAGGTTGTGGCGACTGGCCGATAAATCCTTTAAGGCTTATTCTAAGGTAAGGTAATTCGTAATTCGTAATTCGTAAATTACCAAATGGTAAAAATTACAATATGAAATAAAGTTAGTGTCAAGCTGATGATGTATCAAACTTATCTGAAAAACAATTTGTTTTTATTTATAAAATTGATTTAATTTTTGCCCTACACCGACGCGTGTATAGCACTGCATATACACAGGCAACAGGCAACTCACAGGCAACTCACAGGCAACTCACAGGCAACTCACAGGCAACTCACAGGCAACTCACAGGCAACTCACAGGCAACTCAGGCGGGATTCGAACCCACGACCTCCTGATTACTAGTGCAGACGTCTTAACCTCTCGCCAACCGAGCTTGCCCGATGTCGATTGGATGGCAAGAATCCTGTATAGCAGCGGGTGCCGCGATATTTATAGTTTGATGAAATTCTTGCGTCGGGTGATAAATAATTGATTTAAATTTGGCCTAAACCGACGTGTGTATAGCACTGCATATTCAGTGCTTTCCGAGTGTCTGTGGAAACAAATTCACAGGCGACTCGGGCAGGATTCGAACCCACGACCTCCTGCTTATGAGTGCAGACGTCTTAACCTCTCGACCACCGAGCATGCCTGATGACGATTGGCCGGCTAAAATTTATATTTATATTTACCAAAAAAATTTGATAAATAAAATTGTTTAAAACCCTATTGGTCATTTTTTGCTTTTTGATCGACAGGCCTGATCCGTCAATCGGGGCAGGCATGATTCTGTGCTTAACCTTCACCAAGGCTGTACACTAAGCGTACCTGTGTAGAATGTCATGAGGGAGGGAACCAGGTGATTCAAGGCCAGTGGGTGTAGCTGGATAGCCTCGTAAATCTTAGCCGTTCTCGCCTGGACGGCCGGACTCAGAACAAACACAACCTGAAACAGATTCACAACCAACAACAAAATGAATCAAATCTAATCCAGCGACGGCTGGTTCCAAGTAAACATTGGTCAAGGAAATAGCCCTATCATGGCAGAATCGCAGGAATACAGCACACCAAACATTTTCTGATTCCATCGCTAAGGCAAAAAAAAAAAAGTCTCCAGTTTCTGGTCATAGGTTGGCTTCAAAATCGGTGCGGTGATGCGTTTTTGTTTTATCGTAATCTTTTTTTTTTTTGGCAAAACAATAAAATGCGTGATACATGTATACGCGGTTATTGGAACCAGACTAAATTTCTCATACATTAAGAGGCCACAAAAATCGGGCAAATGTTCATACCCCTATGTGAGAACACAGCACAGCAGAATTCCAATCGATCCAGCAATTTTGGCTGCAATTGGACTAGGGCTGTGCGTTTTCGGATGTTTTTGGAACCATATACCCGAAATCAGGAAACTTCAGATACCCAGATACCCGTTTTCATTTTTGTTGAAAACATGCCTCCGGTGGTGTACAAATACATGTACTGTAAATGGTAACAAAATTGACTTTTATAATACAGAGGATACCATACTATCGATCTTTTCTTTATTGGAGTGTAATCTCTTGAATTTAAAGATAATTTTCTGTACAAGTGCATTGTTTAAGAGTCACAGACTTCTGTTTGCACCGCTCAAATGTTAAGTTCGAATTTTAAAAAGTCGTTTACGGGTAATTGGAACCGAAAAATGGAACCGGGTAATTACCATTTCAGTCGGGTATCCGGATACCCGGATACCCGGCACAGCCCTAAATTGGACATCGTTTCATAGCAACAACAACAACAAATTTAAATGCCGATGTGTGGTTCTGAGGTGACTTCAGCAAAAAAAAAAAGGGCAAAATCAAATCAATTGTAAGAATTTCAACAATCTATAAAAGATACCAACAACTTGTTTCCATTTGTTACATCTTGTTGCATTGAGCACGGTTAGGAATAACAAATTTTACAACTGCTAAAACCAAGCTTATTTTGAGAAAGGTTTCCTTTGAAGAGTTTGTTTTCCTTTCCTTTCAAAAAAAGGCAATAACACTGATGTGATTAAAATGGAAATCGCTGGTAAAATAACGAAAACATGTGACTGGCTCTGGCAAAACTCTAAACTTAGACCCAATTTTCAAAAGTGAGATTTCGGTACAGTTTGATTCTCTAGATTTTCCTCTTTCATTTGATACCAGATTTGTAGAAATCAGAATTAAATTTTTTTTTTTTTTTTAAAGATTTTGGTATAGTTTGATTCTCTACAAATGTTTTTAGTTCTGATATCTACAAATCTGGTATCAAATGAAAGAGGAAAATCTAGAGAATCAAACTATACCAAAATCTCACTTTTGAAAATTGGGTTCAACTTTGAGGTTTTGCCAGGGCCAATCACATATATCTTTAAAACTACTGAACAAATAGTAAGGGGGCATAGAAGATTACAAGATGATTTACCTCCACCAGCTTAGCGACGAGGTACGGGTTGCGGATGCAATGAGCCGAACAGATGATGACAACAATAAATAGCACCATGTCTTGTTGGGAAGTGTCTTCAAGAGCTTGAGGGCAGTGTCTGAGAGAGAGAGAGAGATCCAAGCAAAAGAAGTTTAGAGATAAAATGTCACAAACTAAGGCTGTGCCGGGTATCCGGATACCGGATACCCGGCCAAAACTGTCATTAGAGAGGAGGGCCAAAGTCGTGGTACAGCCAAGCCTTTGAGAAGCCCGGACAGGCCTGGGCTACCTGGCCTCCTAATCTGTCTTTTGTGAGTCCTAATCCTGTAACAATACAGTACCTACCAATCCACATAATCTAGGCTTCTGTAGGGCCTAGCCCAGCAAAGTAGAGCTCATTATAATGGCTGCTGTTGTGAACAAAAGACAGCTGAGGTGTCAGTCAAGTCTGTGTTAACAACAAGAGCTATTTGGGATCTAATCATTAGTAAAGGGTCTTTTGCGCTCAGATAGGGAATTATGTAGGCCAGTAGGCCTGGGCAAAGCCTGGGCTAAGCCTGGGCTAGGCCTGGGCAAAGCCTGGGCTAGGCCTGGGCAAAGCCTGGGCAAAGCCTGGGCTAGGCCGGGCTTCTCAAAGGCTTGGCTGCACCATGACTTTGGCCCTCCTCCCTTACCCGGTTCTATTTACCCGTACACGACTTTTAAAAATTTTTACTGAACATTATTAAACCACACAAACGGAAGTCTCTGATTTTTTTTGGTTAACAAAATATGTGCGGGGGATTGGGGACGCTACAAGTCATTTTTAATATAGAGGCGGGAAATTAATACAGTAAGTCCACATTTCGTGTGACTCTAGTAAAAAAAAGCGAAACTTGTGTTTATATTTGTTATTTTATACATTCGGAAGTATTTACGTGTTTTTACAAAATCGGGTACCTGGGTGGGTTGGCATATCTGATGTCTGTACTAAAAGGAGAAGGGGGCAGTATCGTCACAACCAACAGGACATAGAATCGGAATGCTTGTTTTAGATTAACTCAGTGACTGAAAATAACTTCCCACAAGATAAGGTCAGAATTACCGTTGCTGCTGCATAAGTGCGCCACTACTTTGCAGTCACCGTGTTCATCTTAAACTGGGACGTCGATTCCATGCCCTGTCGATAGTCTGCTCTGATCGTGACGATACTGCCCCTTTAAGGATGAGTATTGAAAGGGGGAGGGGAGGGGGGGGGCACAACCGATATATGGAAGGTAGAATTTCTGTCGTTTGAACTTACTGTACAGTGAATAAGATGAACTCAGCGACGTCTTCTATGTAGTGTTCAGGCAGAGTAGAAAACTCCATGGGCACTTCTTTAGACAGAGGTAGACTTATTCTCCTGTTCATGTTTTCAAACAAAAAGTATTGATCTTTACACCCCTAAAAAAAGTCTCCGGTTTCTGGTTTCCGCGCGCGTTGGCTCAGACCCGTGCGTCGGCATTTTTTTATTTTTATTTTTATTTTTTTATATGAAACGATGTCCAATTTGCTGCCAAAACTGCTGGATCGATTGGAAGTCTGCCGGGCTGCGTTTTAAATGACTCTTTCACATAGGGGTATGAACGTTTGCCCGATTTGTGCATCCTCTCTTAGCCGCCATACATTGTGTATGGGAAATTTGGTCTGGTTTCAATAACCACGTATACATGTATCACATATTTCACTGTTTGGCAAAAAAAAAAAAAATTACGATAAAAACAAATAAATAAGCACATCACCACACCGATTTTGGAGCCGACCTATGACCAGAATCCGGCCTTTTTATTTTTTTGGCCTTAGGTATAATTCTTGCATTTTCAGGTGAAACAGAAAAGAAAAAAAAACAGGTTGTGATTTGACAAAAGTAAAAAAAAAATAGTGAAAAATGGGTCTCCCTTTGGTCTAGAGGACAAAGCCAACCTGAACCTCCTGGATGTTAAATTTAGGAGGATTTACAGACTCTCCATCATCCCCACAAATCAAGAAACTAGAGGTTTGGACACAATACAGGCTACTTCTTTCTTTCCTTGGTTTGTAAAAATTCCTGAGAAATCACAGGCTTGAAAAAACAAACATTCTTATGCAAAAGAAAACAGTAATTTCATTCACACCAGTTTCAGCGGCCTAGGAAAAAACTAGTGGCATGGAAAATTCTGTGTTGACAGTCCTCTCTTTCCTGTGTAAATTCTTTTCTTTTTTTTTTCAAAAAAAAAGTCTCCGGTTTCTGGTTTCCGCTGGCGTCGCCTCAGACCTGCACATCAGCATTTTTTAATTTTCTCTTTATTTTGGCTATGAAACGAAGTCCAATTGCAGCCAAAATTGCTGGATTGATTGGAATTCTGCCATGCTGTGTTTTAAATGACTTTTTCACGTAGGGGTATGAACGTTTGCCTGATTTGTGAGGCCTCTCTTAGCCAACATACTTTGTACATGGGAAATTTGGTCCCCACGTGTACATGTAATAATAATAATAATAATGTGTGGACTTATATAGCACACGTATCCACCAACTGAGTGGTGCTCAAGGCGCATTATATTATTACCCTGCTCATGAGGCTCATAAGGCTCATAAATCATTCCTGAAACCATCTCAGCTCCCTGGGGAGTATACAGCTCAATTGCTGCCATTACAGCGCATATAGGGCTCATCAACCAACTCTGCCCTCACAGGTACCCATTTTAACCCCTGGGTGGAGAGAAGCAATTATAGTTAAGTGTCTTGCTCAAGGACACAAGTGTCACGGCCGGGATTCGAACCCACATTCTGCTGCTAACACCAGAACTTGAGTCCGGTAAGCTAGACCGCTCGGCCACGACACTCCACATATTAAAAGATTACCAAAAAATAAATAAAAAATCACCGGACCGAATTTTAAGCCGACCAATTACCAGAAACTGGAGACTTTTTTTTGGTTGGCATAACAAGGTTAGCATGAATCACACTTACACTTGGTCCTTTGGCTTAAGCATCTTAAGAAGCAGCAACATGACCGTGCCATAGAATTGGAAACAGCTTCTGAGGAGGGTCTCGTCAAGGAGGCCGGCATCGCCACATAGCTTAGCTTTATCCAGCTTCTGTAGAATGGGATGACAATATAAAAAAATAATTGATTTCAATCTTGCCCTACACCGACATGTGTATAGCACTGTATACTCAGTGCATTCCAAGTGCCTGTGGAAAAACTACACAGGCGGGATTCGAACCCACGACCTCCTGCTTACTAGTGCAGACGTCTTAACCTCTCGACCACCGAGCTTGCCCGATGTCGATTAGCTGGCTAGAATCCTATATAGCAGCGATATTTATAATTTGATGAAATTCTTGCGTCGGGTGATAAACTTCAGTTTTTTTCCCCCACAGACACTCAGAAAGCACCGAGTATACAGTGCTATACACACATCGGTGTAGGACAAACTTAAATAAATTGTTTATCACCCGACGCAAGAATTTCATTAAACTATAAATATAAAAAATGTCATTGAAATTCGCGTTGGTGGAAGGAGCCTGTGGTTCATTGTTTCCCTTTTATTACCAAATACATCCTCCTTGGATTTGGTTAGCTTGGCTTCATCTCTTTATACTTAGGAAGTAATTTTTCTTCAAAGCCATGAGGATTTTATGAGGAAGTTGAAAATGTGTTGCATGAGATTAAAAATACAGGTTTTTATCCAACAAATTAATTTCTCAGCTTGTTTAGTACCATCCTAAACCTAGTAAGTTTTTACTAAGAGAACTATTCTCATTCATTTTTTTCAGAGGTAACCTGATTTAAAGGTTTAAGTTGTATTATTATTCATGGGAAATAGTAGGGAAAATGCCTGGATAAAAATGAGTTATTCTCGTCTTCATTAACCCTAACTCCCTAGGCCCATTTGCTTACACATAACCTGAATCCTTCCTAACTCCCTAGGCCCATTTGCTTACACATAACCTGAATCCTCCCTAACTCCCTAGGCCCATTTGCTTACACATAACCTGAATCCTTCCTAACTCCCTAGGCCCATTTGCTTACACATAACCTGAATCCTTCCTAACTCCCTAGGCCCATTTGCTTACACATAACCTGAATCCTTCCTAACTCCCTAGGCCCATTTGCTTACACATAACCTGAATCCTTCCTAACTCCCTAGGCCCATTTGCTTACACATAACCTGAATCCTTCCTAACTCCCTAGGCCCATTTGCTTACACGTAACCTGAATCCTTCCTAACTCCCTAGGCCCATTTGCTTACACGTAACCTGAATCCTTCCTAACTCCCTAGGCCCATTTGCTTACACATAACCTGAATCCTTCCTAACTCCCTAGGCCCATTTGCTTACACATAACCTGAATCCTTCCCAACTCCCTAGGCCCATTTGCTTACACATAACCTGAATCCTTCCTAACTCCCTAGGCCCATTTGCTTACACATAACCTGAATCCTTCCCAACTCCCTAGGCCCATTTGCTTACACATAACCTGAATCCTTCCTAACTCCCTAGACCCATTTGCTTACACATAACCTGAATCCTTCCTAACTCCCTAGGCCCATTTGCTTACACATAACCTGAATCCTTCCTAACTCACCTAGGCCCATTTGCTTACACATAACCTGAATCCTTCCTAACTCCCTAGGCCCATTTGCTTACACATAACCTGAATCCTCCCTAACTCCCTAGGCCCACTTGCTTACACATAACCTGAATCTTCCCTAACTCCCTAGGCCCACTTGCTTACACATAACCTGAATCCTTCCTAACTCCCTAGGCCCATTTGCTTACACATAACCTGAATCCTTCCTAACTCCCTAGGCCCATTTGCTTACACATAACCTGAATCCTTCCTAACTCCCTAGGCCCATTTGCTTACACATAACCTGAATCCTTCCCAACTCCCTAGGCCCACTTGCTTACACATAACCTGAATCCTTCCCAACTCCCTAGGCCCACTTGCTTACACATAACCTGAATCCTTCCTAACTCCCTAGGCCCACTTGCTTACACATAACCTGAATCCTTCCTAACTCCCTAGGCCCATTTGCTTACACATAACCTGAATCCTTCCTAACTCCCTAGGCCCATTTGCTTACACATAACCTGAATCCTTCCTAACTCCCTAGGCCCATTTGCTTACACATAACCTGAATCCTTCCTAACTCCCTAGGCCCATTTGCTTACACATAACCTGAATCCTTCCTAACTCCCTAGGCCCATTTGCTTACACATAACATGAATCCTTCCTAACTCCCTAGGCCCATTTGCTTACACATAACCTGAATCCTTCCTAACTCCCTAGGCCACTTTGCTTACACATAACCTGAATCCTTCCTAACTCCCTAGGCCCATTTGCTTACACATAACCTGAATCCTTCCTAACTCCCTAGGCCCATTTGCTTACACATAACCTGAATCCTTCCTAACTCCCTAGGCCCATTTGCTTACACATAACCTGAATCCTTCCTAACTCCCTAGGCCCATTTGCTTACACATAACCTGAATCCTTCCTAACTCCCTAGGCCCATTTGCTTACACATAACCTGAATCCTTCCTAACTCCCTAGGCCCATTTGCTTACACATAACCTGAATCCTTCCTAACTCCCTAGGCCCATTTGCTTACACATAACCTGAATCCTTCCTAACTCCCTAGGCCCATTTGCTTACACATAACCTGAATCCTTCCTAACTCCCTAGGCCCATTTGCTTACACATAACCTGAATCCTTCCTAACTCCCTAGGCCCATTTGCTTACACATAACCTGAATCCTTCCTAACTCCCTAGGCCCATTTGCTTACACATAACCTGAATCCTTCCTAACTCCCTAGGCCCATTTGCTTACACATAACCTGAATCCTTCCTAACTCCCTAGGCCCATTTGCTTACACATAACCTGAATCCTTCCTAACTCCCTAGGCCCATTTGCTTACACATAACCTGAATCCTTCCTAACTCCCTATGCCCATTTGCTTACACATAACCTGAATCCTTCCTAACTCCCTAGGCCCATTTGCTTACACATAACCTGAATCCTTCCTAACTCCCTAGGCCCATTTGCTTACACATAACCTGAATCCTTCCTAACTCCCTAGGCCCATTTGCTTACACATAACCTGAATCCTTCCTAACTCCCTAGGCCCATTTGCTTACACATAACCTGAATCCTTCCTAACTCCCTAGGCCCATTTGGTTACACATAACCTGAATCCTTCCTAACTCCCTAGGCCCATTTGCTTACACATAACCTGAATCCTTCCTAACTCCCTAGGCCCATTTGCTTATACATAACCTGAATCCTTCCTAACTCCCTAGGCCCATTTGCTTACACATAACCTGAATCCTTCCCAACTCCCTAGGCCCACTTGCTTACACATAACCTGAATCCTTCCTAACTCCCTAGGCCCACTTGCTTACACATAACCTGAATCCTTCCTAACTCCCTAGGCCCATTTGCTTACACATAACCTGAATCCTTCCTAACTCCCTAGGCCCACTTGCTTACACATAACCTGAATCCTTCCTAACTCCCTAGGCCCATTTGCTTACACATAACCTGAATCCTTCCTAACTCCCTAGGCCCATTTGCTTACACATAACCTGAATCCTTCCTAACTCCCTAGGCCCATTTGCTTACACATAACCTGAATCCTCCCTAACTCCCTAGGCCCATTTGCTTACACATAACCTGAATCCTCCCTAACTCCCTAGGCCCATTTGCTTACACATAACCTGAATCCTTCCTAACTCCCTAGGCCCAATTTGCTTACACATAACCTGAATCCTTCCGAACTCCCTAGGCCCATTTGCTTACACATAACCTGAATCCTTCCTAACTCCCTAGGCCCATTTGCTTACACATAACCTGAATCCTTCCTAACTCCCTAGGCCCATTTGCTTACACATAACCTGAATCCTTCCCAACTCCCTAGGCCCACTTGCTTACACATAACCTGAATCCTTCCTAACTCCCTAGGCCCATTTGCTTACACATAACCTGAATCCTTCCTAACTCCCTAGGCCCATTTGTTACACATAACCTGAATCCTCCAAAATCCTTCAGTAGTAAAGCAAGCACATGACATGTATGCACACATGTGTTTCTAATATGTGACACATGTACATGGCCAGGGACCCTCCCTGCATGCATGGAGCAATAAACAGTGTCCACTGACCCAAGCACTGACCTTGCAATCACTACAACAAACATGGATGTACATGTACAGTACCATGGAAAGGCAAGTATGCCTAATAACCTCAATCCTCCAAAATCCTTCACTTTAGCAAAGAGCATGTAGCATGTAACCTCAATCCTTCACAAAGAGGATTTGGGAAGATTAGGGTTAATATAGGTTTTTGGGCGGAAATAAAGGTTCCCATTTTTATAGGTTTTATAGGTTTCGCTGGGACGCCTGCTATATAGTATAAACTGTGTGCCCCACCCCCCCCATCCAGCGACATCATACCTTGATCTGTGATTTCCATTTCTCCAGCAGCTGTCGGTTGCGTCTCTCGTTGATCGAGCCCTTCCACTGCTCCTCTTGGCCCTGCATCTCCTCCACCATCCGAGACAGCTCCCGCATCCCGCGGATGCGGCGGGTGTAGTGGCGGCATGCCGGCATCAGAGCCAGGTGCTGGCAGTGGAGGGTCAGGAAGTAACACTGGGTCGGGAATTTGGGCTCGATCCAGCAGGATGGAGGCTTGTCTGGGGGAGAAACAGATGATATTCCAGCAACTTTGTGTAAATCCGACATAACAGTTCCTGTTTTCACAGAGAGAAGCAGGCCAAATTCATAGTACAGCCAAGGCTCCTAATCTGTCTTTTGTGGGTCCTAATCCTGTAACAATTCAGTACCTGCCAATCAACATAACCTGGGCTTCTGGAGGGCCTAGCCTAGCCAAGTAGAGCTCATTATAATGGCAAAAAGTTGTGAACAAAAGACAGCTGAGGTGTCAGTCAAGTCTGTGTTAACAATAAGAGCTATTTGAGATTTATTCATTAGTAAAGGGTCTTTTGTGCTCAGCTAGGGGATTATATACATGTAGGCCTGTAGGCCTGGGTAAAGGCTGGGCCTGGCTGGGCTTCTCAAAGGCTTGATTGTACCTTGACTTTGGACCTCCTCACTAAGAAGAAGACACTTCAGATGAAATAAATTTCTTTATGCCAGTAAGTTTTTATAGAAAAATTGGTAAATTTATAAATGTTTTACCTTCCCGTTAATAAAGCAAGCCAACAAATGGAACACTTATTACACTGCATACATAATTGTCTAGAACCCTGACCCCAAATCAAAAACCATTATGGCAAAAAAAATTAGTTTGGAAACACCAGTTTCAGACACGAGTTAATGATTCCCATTAACTTGTGCATTAGAAAAACCAAGATGGCTGCTCTTTGAAATGTCTGGTGCCATGACCCCAAATCAAAAATCATCATGGAAAAAAAAAAAATCAATGTTAGAAGCACCAGTCTATTTCAGACACGAGCCTCACTTTCATCCCTATTGAATAGTGCATTAAAAAAACCAAGATGGCCCTTCTTTGAAATGTCTAGTGCCCTGACCCCAAATAAAAAATCACCATGGAAAAAAATCAATGTTGGAAGCACCAGTCTATTTCAGACACGAGCCTCACTTTCATCCCTATTGACTTGTGCATTGGAAAAACCAAGATGGCCGCTCTTTGAAATGTCTGGTGCCCTGACCCCATATCAGTGATAAAGGTCCATGAGACAGACAGACTTACTGCATTCCTCCACCCACTCTGTTGCTTCTTGAGATGTTGCCTTTAGTCTAGTGTCCTGGCTGATGTCAATGAGGGACTTGGGATGGTGCGGGTACATCACATCCACCTGGGGTAGCGACGAGAATACAAGACATATGGAAAATAATTCTATAAGGCCCCCCAAAAAAGTCTCTGGTTTCTGGTCATATGTTGGCTTCAAAATCAGTGCAGTTTCGCCTTTTTGGTGTTTTTTGGGGGGTATTTTTTTTGGGGGGGGGGGTAATTTTTTTTTTTTGCAAGCCAGTGAAATACGCGATACATGTATAAGCAGTTATTGGAACCAGACCAAATTTCCCATACACAAAGTATAGTGGCTAAGAGACGACTCACAAATCAGGCAAACGTTCATACCCCTCTGTAAAAAAAAGTTGTTTAAAATTCCAATCAATCCAGCAATTTCATAGCAAAAAAAACCCAGAAAATTAAAAATGCCGACGCACAGCTCTGATGCGACCAGAAAACGTGGCCTGAACACATGGAAAATAATTTTATATCGTACACTGGCCAAAACATTTTTGCTAGCCAGCCGTTTGTAAAATTTGGATATAAAGTCATGTACAGTGCTTCATGCGTACGTCAGTGTAGGGCAAAAATCTAATTCAATTGTGCATTAGTGACTACCAATGAGTCTGATTTTTCCATTGGAGCTCAGGATTTTTCCATTGGAGCTCAGGATTTTTCCATTGGAGCTCAGGATTTTTCCATTGGAGCTCAGGATTTTTCCATTGGAGCTCAGGATTTTTCCATTGGAGCTCATGATTTTTTCCATTGGAGCTCATGATTTTTCCATTGGAGCTTATGATTTTTCCCATTGGTGCTCAAAATGTTTCTTGAAACATTCATGACTATGGTGCTTGTGTCCTTGAGCAAGACACTTTACCATAATTGCTTCTCTCCACCCTGGGGTAAATGGGTACCTGTGAGGGCAGAGTTGGTTGTTGTGTTAGCCCTATGTGCGCTGTAATGGCAGCAATTGAGCTGTATACTCCCAGGGAGCTGAGATGGTTTCAGGAATGATTTATGAGGCTGATGAGCAGGGGTAATAATGTAATGCGCCTTGAGCACCAATTTGGTGGATACGTGCGCTATATAAGTCTACATTATTATTATTATTATTATTATTATTATTATTATTATTATTATTAAATTTCACTGTTACTGATGGTGTATGGAGTTATTAGGCAGTGGTGTCCATACCATATCCAGTTTGATCTTCTTACTGAGTCTCTGAAGGATCACTAATAGATTCAGCATGGACCCATCCCCGGCAACAAGACTCTCATCAACCTGATCAATAAACAAATAAACAAACAAATAAACAACAAACACAATGGTAAACAAATCCACGGAATCTAGTAAGGTTTGCGGTAGCACCATGTAACTTGTCCAATGGAGTGCCATGGTCGAGCGGTTTCAGTGCATCGGATTTGTGTTCCGATGGCCGAGTCGTCAGAATGTGGGTTTGAATCCCAGCCACGACCGGGCGTGCTCGTGTCCTTGAGCAAAACACTTTACCATAATTGCTTCTCTCCACCCAGGGGTAAATGGGTACCCGTGAGGGCAGAGTTGGTTGTTGTGTTTGATTAGCCCTATATGCGCTGAAATGGCAGCAATTGAGCTGTATACTCCCCAGGGAGCTGAGATGGTTTCAGGAATGATTTATGCGCCTGATGAGCAGGGGTAATAATGTAATGTGCCTTGAACACCAGTTTGGTGGATACGTGCGCTATATAAGTCCACATTATTATTAATATTATTATTATTAATACGTGGTAAAAACAACATTGGTTCTGAAAAGAGCCAGGAGTTTGACAACTTAATCCTCCTACTACTACAAGGGTCAAAATCAGTCAAAATGTTGATATACTTGCCGAGGTATATCTGGTGCACTTAAAAGTCAAACACCTGACGTGTAGTAAGTACACTTGCAGGTCAAAATGAGTCGACCGTTTTTTGACTGGTAAAAGCATTGTCTGGTATTATTCAGGGTGGTCAAAATGACAGTCAAAACCAGTCAAAAATGCCCCTGTGTGCACATTTAGGTCAACAGTCAAAACAGGCAGTTGACTGGTTTTGACCTCTGTAGCTACTTGCCACTAAAGTGCAGCTATAGTAGGAGGGTTAATGTTCCAAGTTGTCAACACTGAGTTGTCAAACCCCCGGCGACTAGCCTCTTATCAACCTGATAAACAACAGTGCTGGGCGATTAGTAATATTCACGAACTCGAGTGATCACACAGCAATTACTCGCGAGTACTCGATTAACCATGAGCAATTGACCGCATTTTTAAAGATCACTTAAATTGCATACTTATACTAGTCATAGCACTAGGTCATTGGTTATTTCACGTATTTCAAAAAGTATACTTCAAACATACTTTTATTACGTTTATGATAATTATTCTGAAAACATCTGATATTATTTGTGATTTTATATGTTTAAAAAATAATCAACGACAAAAAAAATCAGTCATTAGTTGTGAATGTGTTACTACTCTCGAGTACTTTTGAGGTAATCACGGCGGGATGATTAATCGAGGAGTAAAAAGACACGAGTAGGAGTATGCTGAGCAATTACTACTCGCAAGTACTCAAATAATCACACTACTCACCCAACACTAATAAACAAACAAACAAACACAACGGTAAACAAATCCATAGAATCTAGGAAGGTTTGCGGTTGAACCACGTAAACTTCTCTCAAGAGCTGTAAAACATATTTAGCTCTGAGGAAGAACTGGTGGTTTGACAACTCAAATGTTCCGATCGCAACATCGAAGTCTTCAAACCCCCAGCGACTCAACTGCTCCCCAAAACAGGCAGTTGGCAAGGTGGGACCCCTTCCCTGATATTAAACCTTCCTTCAATTAGCTCACTGTATGATAAACGGGTTTTGTTAAAAAGTTCAAAAAATAACCCCTCACACCCACTGCACAATTGTGTTGTACACTCACTGGCCATAAGTATTGCAACATCCCCAAAGTTCAGTTTGGAGAACTGTGTTACAATAATTTATTTGATTTTATTTATACTACTTAAGACTTCTTGAAAGTGCCTGTGTTTTGAAGTCAATGTTCTTTTTTACTGTTCTTGCTCGGAAATTATGTAATACACGATCGATGAAATCAGATTAAATGATCATCTCACCTGTTACTTGTAAAGTGCTATTTTGAGCATGTTGCAATACTTTTGGCCAGTGAGGGTATTTTATGCTGTGTATTGTCGTTTTTTACCTGTATTGCCAATGGAAACTGAATTTCTCTGTTTTTAAACATGGACAATAAATGCAATCTATCTATCTATCTATCTATCTATCTATCTATATTAACCTGCATCTGGGCTCGCTTCTGGTTTCGTTTGATGACCGTGGCGAAGTACGTCACCATGGCTTCTCTGCTGTCGCTGTTCACGAGGATGCTGTGGATGATTTCATGGAGTTCATTCTGACGGGGAGAAAAAAAATAATAAATGAAACATTTGAGATGTTTAAAGGGGTGTGGCCTGTCATCCCTGTCACAAATGACGATGGAGGGATCTTCCATGTCTAGCGTGACGGCACTGACATCCGACATTAGCACAGTCATGAAGCATAACTCCCGTTGAATAGGCTCTGACGCCACTCTTGACAGCTCACTGTCTTGTTGGTAATTATCCGAAGAAAACAAAAATGGAATGAATTCAGTTTCATGCTGTGTTCAAAGATTATTACTGTATGAAACATCCCTAGATGTTTATAGGTTGATGAAATTCTTGCGTCGGGTGATAAACAATTGAGTTAATTTTTGCCCTACACCGACATGTATATAGCACTGCATACTTGGTGCTTTCCGAGTATCTGTGAAAAAAACCTATAAATATTGTGGAACCCCCTGTTATATAGGATTCTAGCTGGCTAATCATCATCGGGCAAGCTCGGTAGTCAAGAGGTTAAGAGTTCTACACTAGTAAGCAGGAGGTCATGGGTTCGAATCCCGCCCGAGTTCACAGACACTCGAAAGCACCGAGTAGGGAAAAAATTAAATCCCACGATGTTAATAATAATGTGGACTTATATAGCGCACGTATCCACCAAACTGGTGCTCAAGGTGCATTGCATTATTACCCCTGCTCATCAAGCGCATAAATCATTCTTGAAAACCCTCTCGGCTCCCTGGGAAGTATACAGCTCAATTGCTGCCATTTCGGCGCATATGGGGCTAATCAAACACAACAACCAACTCTGCCCTCACAGGTACCCATTTACTCCTGGGTGGAGAGAAGCAATTACGGTAAAGTGTCTTACTCAAGGACACAAGCACCACGGTCGCAGCCGGGATTCGAACCCACATTCTGACAACTCGGCCACCAGAACACAAATCCGATGCACTAAACCGCTCGACCATGGCACTCCATATTCCGTCTGACATGTTGTCACTCTCGAGAAAACATGAAATGTATTCAGAAAACTTCAATTCTGTAATGGACTATCTATTTCTATTTCTGATGACTAGACTCTCCACTTACCCTGACGTAGAGCAGATGGTGTTGTAAGCTGTTGTTCAGAATGCGGATGCTGTCCTGGGTCAACATTGGCCCTGAGAAACACTTTTCAACGACTTTAGTCTGCAATCAATACAAATATGCATCAACATGGTATCAGATTTAGGGATGAGGGCCAAAGTCATGGTACAGCCAAGCCTTTCAGAAGCCCAGCCAGGCCCAGGCTTAACCCAGGCCTACTGGCCTATATAATCCCCTAGCTGAGCACAAAAGACCCTCTACTAATGAATAGATCTCAATTAGCTCTTATTGTTAACACAGACTTGACTGACACCTCAGCTGTCTTTTGTTCACAACTGCAACCATTATAATGAGCTCTACTTGGCTGGGCTAGGCCCTCCAGAAGTCCGGGCTATGTTGACTGGCAGGTACTGAATTGTTACAGGATAAGGACTCACAAAAGACAGATTAGGAGGCCAGGTAGCCTGGGCCTGGCGGGGCTTCTCAAAGGCTTGGCTGTACCATGACTTTGGCCCTCCTCCCTTAGCGATAGTTGAGAAACAAGTTGCCCGATATTGGTTCTCCCCCTGAACCATAATCTCACTTAGCGACAGTCGAGATACGAGTTGTGCGATAAGGTTCTTTTCAGAACCCGTTACCTTCACTTAGCGATAGTTGAGATAAACACACGGTGTTTCCACCAAACCGTAACAATATCAATATGGTATCAAACACACAAAATATGATCAGAGCAATTATGAATAAAAACAGAAATGGATTGAGTATGCTTGTTTGTTGTTGTTCATTTTGTTTTGATTTTTTTTGGGGGCGACGTGAGGCTTCACATGGTCAAAATATGACTTATGAAGCAAGTTAAAGTTTTTAATTTTTAATTTATACTGGCTTATTAAAAAATACTCCATATGGCGGCCAAAAAAAACGAAAGATACAATTTACTTTCACTTTCAAAATTCATGTACAATTAACATTAAAATTTCATTAAACAAAAATTTAAATATTAAATTTTTTTTTTTTTTTTTTTTAAGTTGATATTAAAAAAAAAAAATTGTTTTAAAAATTAAAAACTAGAAATTCAGAGTTTGTGAACAAACTCAAGGTGTTCGGAAGTGACGGTAATTGATGTCCTCATCAATTGGGATCATTGTTAAAATGTGACATAAGATTGTTTTCAAAAGTAAGTTGCCTTACTCATTTCAAAGAAATAGCTTTTCGGTATTGGCTTTTTCAACAGCCCTTTCCATTCGTACAAAAATGACACTGCAGTATTAAGTTAATATGATCTATGGTTTTAGAAATATTGTAGCGCATCCGTTATTGGCTTAAACGCCCAACCACACATCTATAAAATATATTTTATCCTGCAAGAGCTTTAGCCTGTGACACCGCAAACGTCCCCGTGAAGACCGCCAGCTGTTTTCCAGTAGATAACGATCTCAGTCTCTGCGGTTTGTAAACAATGGGCCCCAGAACCACGAGTGTCTGGTGTGTGTTAAGTCAATGGGATTTTGGCCCAGAAAAGGAATTTTGAAGAAAAAAAAAAAATCAAAACTTTGACCTTCCGGTACGACCGGAAGCAAATGTCAGACGATTTTGACGTTAACTTTTCAAATGTTGCCTAAGCCTTGATCTATCAGATCCCAGATTATGAACATCATAGCTTTAGTATATTTTGATATACAGTCGATAGCAAATGGTCATTTTTAAAACTTAAATGGCTTGTAATTTGATACCTGATGACGTTACGTAACAACTTCTAGATTCATCTACATGATAAGGTCTTTATATGTGTGAAGTTTCAAGGTTGTGTGAAATTGTTAACTTGCACTTTCGATGTAGAGAAGAGTTAAGGAGAAGAAGAAGAAGGAGAAGTAAAAAAAATAAGATAAAAACGGAACAATAACAATAGTTGTTCGGCTGAAAAGCCGAACACCTAAAAATGGAAATGTATGGTTATGAGGAAAAATGCTGATCTAAAAAAACAAACAAATTTCTCAATCTCATTTCAACAAATTTGTTTTTCTTTCTATAAGGAAACTATCAATGTTCCAATGAAAACAAACATTTCCTGAAAAATGTTGGTAAAACCCAGACGATGCGTCTGTGATTCTTAGCCTTTTTTCAACAGGATTTCCAGGGTTTACAATACTTCAGCTCTCTTTTGAAAAGAATTTCCATGTTTTTCCCAATTTAAATTCTGGCCATGATTTTTTTTACACAAACTCACGTTATCTTCAGCAAAGACAGACAGAGCAAGGAACGCTCCTAGGAGAGATAGCTTCTCAACCTCTCGACCAGCGGCTCCCGTGATGGGATCGGGCAACCACTGCGGCAAGGAGGTTATCTGAAAGTGAAAAAAAAAAACACGTCATTTAATAATGAATCATTATTATATTGCGCATTCCACATAGACTTAGGGAGGAGGGCCAAAGTCGTGGTGCATGCAAACCTTTGAGAAGCCCGGCCAGGCCCAGGCTTTGCCCAGGCCTAGAGGCCTTAAAGTTTGGGTTCCTAAAATTGAACAGCACAGATATAAAAAAAAAAATTAGTGCACAAGATTCTGAGGAATTACCACAGGCATCCTCTCTGTGCTACATTCCCTAAAATGTGTCTTGATCCTGGTATACTTACCAGCTTGCATATTGGTTTTGAGTTTCCTAGTTTGAGTCTACACAACTCGTTCATTGCCTGTGGGTAGACGAATAAAAAGGGCATTGAAAAATACATCACTATTAAAACCCTCCTAAATGTAGCTGAACTTTAGTGACAAGTAACTACAGTGGTCAAAATCAGTCAACTGACTGTTTTTGACTGTTGTCCCAAATGTGCACACAGGGGCATTTTTGACTGGTTTTTAACTGTCATTTTGACTACCCTCAACAATCATCATCATCAGAGTTTTGTGCTTGCACCGATTTTCCAGGCTTGACGTTTGCTGGCAGGATAGCAGGTATCCAGCCAACTGTTGAATTTCTTGCGATCATACATCATTCGTCGTCGTTGTAATGGCTCGATGCCGGTGGATTTTTGGAGCCCTTTCCAATGCGACTGAGCATAGCGCTGGGTGGGAATCGCAAAGCGCATGATTTTTTGGAGGTCACTGTTTGGTAGCCGCGTGACGTGGGCTATGTATTTGAGATGCTGTTTTTGTGAAAAACCGGCAATTTTGCAGGATTTGGAGATTCGATAAATATCGTCATTTCGGAGCTTATAGGCCCAATCCCATTGCACAATGTCCTCGGGGTGTTCTTTTTCGCATTCTAACCGTAACTTTTTTTGTTTTTTCGTTTCCTTCGGCGGTGCATTACGCCGCGCGTAGCCTCCTTTTATCATTTTTCGAGGAAAATTCACCCATATACTCTCCAGTTTGTTAGACTCCTTGCAATACAAGACGATGCTTTTACCAGTCAAAAATGGTCAACTCATCTTGACCTGTAATTGGACACGTGAGGTATGACAGTATTTAACTTTTAAGTGCACTAGAGATACCTTGGCATGTATTTCAAAGTTTTAAGGACAATTGTGCAATTAGTCAAATTACAGCTAGAAAAAAAAAAATTACAAACTAGAAAAAAAAATCATACTTAAAGGCCCAGTATCGTCATGATCAGAGCAGACTTTCAACAGGGCATGGAATCGGTGTCCCAGTTTAAGATGAACACAGTGACTGCAAATTGCTGGCTCATTTATGCAGCAGCAACGGTAATATGACCTTATCATGTAGGTATTATTTTCAGTCACTGAGTTAATCTAAAACTACCGCGCCGATTCCATGTCCCGTCGATCGTGACGACATTATCCCTTTAATATTTACTGTAAAATCATAAATAATCAGTTTTACATAAAACGTTTTTAATTAAATATGTCCCAAAATATATTTATAGTGGGTCCTGTCATAGTTTCATTTAGGCACTTATTTACTGTTAAACTAAAGCTGTTATTCTGTGAAATATCTCTGTATTTGTTTTTCTTTCTATAAGGAAATAACCAATGAAAACACAAATTCCAGGGAATTGCCGGTAAAATAACAGAAAACATGGATGAGACGAAACAGAAAGTTTACTGACCGTTAGACTGGTCACCTGCCTATATCCGATCCTATCAAGGATAGAGACAGGAATTCACAAGCGAGATCCGAGGTGACGCTTCGAGGCTCTGCGAGCTAGCTACCAACCAAGATCAAAGTTGGATCTCCCTACAACTGAGAGGTCGGTATTTGGCGTTTTGTCACGAGCCTCGAAGCATGACGTCAGATCTTTGGGCTAACTGATGGTATATATATTCTACTCAAAACAATTTAGGGAACACCGGATTTTTAACATCAAATAGGTTTTAAATGTTCCATGAACCGGGATTTTCATTTGCAACCCCCCTCTCTCTTTCAGTAGTCATGTCATGAAATGTGTAATCACTACATGCATCCTTTATCATCTGTTTCATTGTGCAGTTGTTTCTCATCAATTATGTGAAACATTGTGTTTATCTGAAATAAATGATCTTGCTTTAACTGAGATTATTCCGGTGTTCCCTAAATTGTTTTGAGTAGTACATATATATTTTTTATTTACTGTCAGTCACCCTAAACAAGGCCAATAGCCACTAGAGTGAAAGGGGTTACATTATGCGATGTGTCATCCACCATTTAAGCAAGAATACATTCATTGATGTTTTTCTTAAACTTAAATAGATCGTAAGTTGGTGGAAAGCAATCAGCTGGAAGGGCGTTCCATTGTAATGCTGTTTCTAGGGAAGAAGCTATCCAAATGGAACTTACTCTTGATTTTGGGGAGTCGAAGATAGTGAGGGTGTTCACCTGCTTGTTTAGCAAAGCGAGTGACACAAGAGAAATCCCTGCGCTTTGGTACTAGCTCATGTAGCTCAGCAGAACTGTCCCATTTAAACTATGTGGTTCAGGGAGAACTATGGGGACTTCACAGGGTCTTCTCTACGTTTCGATTAGTGTGCTCTGATCAACGTCGTGCTCTAATCATCATCCTGACGATTGAAACGTACAGAAGACCCTGTGAAATCCCCATAGTTCTCCCTGAGCCGCATTCTCACTTAGTGATAGTTGAGAAACGAGTTGCCCGGTATTGGTTCTCTTGAGAAATGAGTTGCCCAATATTAGTTCTCCCCTGAACCATAATCTCACTATTAAAGCGACAGTTGAGATACGAGTTGTGCGATAAGGTTCTTTTCAGAATCTGTTACCTCACTTAATAGCGATAGTTGAGATAAACACATGGTGTTTACCGCTAACCGAAACGATATACTTACAGGTCGTTGAGCAGGGTTTTTTCAAATAATAAACCAGGAATGTAACTTACATTTAATGGAGACTTGTATGCGTCACTATCAAGAGAATATCTTTGGATCTCTTGTACCAACCCGATAAGCACAGGGGTGAATATCTGGCAAAAATAAATAAATAAATAAAAAAATAATAAAAAAAGAAATTATTAAAAAGAAATAAAAACTAAGGAAGGAGGGCCAAAGTTGTTGTAAAGCCACGCCTTTGAGAAGCCTGGCCAGACCCGGGCTTTGCCCAGTCCTAGGGGCCTATATACCCCCATATCTGACCAGCCTGCCGTTGGGCATCATGGGATAGGCACTTCCACAATAAACTACATGTAGTTCCTAGAGAACTAGATGCAAACTTAAACTAGACGCGGGCAAATCATCAGCTGTGG
The DNA here is from genome assembly GCA_029582265.1 of Zoroaster sp. YZ-2022. Lineage (NCBI taxonomy): Eukaryota > Metazoa > Echinodermata > Asteroidea > Forcipulatida > Zoroasteridae > Zoroaster > Zoroaster sp. YZ-2022. The sequence continues at coordinate 23,103,414 of CM055836.1, forward strand.
GAAGAACGCACAAACGCTAAGGTGCTCATGCAGTTCTCTCACACGTCGGGTAAGTTTCCCAGACTGCACTGCTTCTTTTTGAGACCTTGTGCGTCAGTTTGTGGAACAATACTTCATGAATGGCCCAAATCCATTGTTCTTGGATTACTATGCCATGGACTAGGATAGTACACGAGTGGCACACTTCATGTAGGTAATAGACTTCTGGTACTGTGCCGTGGACTAGGTTAGTACACGAGTGGCACACTTCATGTAGGTAACAGACTTCTGGTACTGTGCCGTGGACTAGGTTAGTACACGAGTGGCACACTCCATGTAGGTAATAGACTTCTGGTACTGTGCCGTGGACTAGGTTAGTACACGAGTGGCACACTCCATGTAGGTAATAGACTTCTGGTACTATGCCGTGGAGTAGGTTAGTACACGAGTGGCACACTTCATGTAGGTAACAGACTTCTGGTACTGTGCCGTGGACTAGGTTAGTACACGAGTGGCACACTTCATGTAGGTAACAGACTTCTGGTACTGTGCCGTGGACTAGGTTAGTACACGAGTGGCACACTTCATGTAGGTAACAGACTTCTGGTACTGTGCCGTGGACTAGGTTAGTACACGAGTGGCACACTTCATGTAGGTAACAGACTTCTGGTACTGTGCCGTGGACTAGGTTAGTACACGAGTGGCACACTTCATGTAGGTAACAGACTTCTGGTACTGTGCCGTGGACTAGGTTAGTACACGAGTGGCACACTTCATGTAGGTAACAGACTTCTGGTACTGTGCCGTGGACTAGGTTAGTACACGAGTGGCACACTCCATGTAGGTAATAGACTTCTGGTAATATGTAAAAATCGCATTAGACATTATGTGAAATGCGCTATACAAGAATTAAATATTATTATCTCTAGCTGAGGGTAACTTACCAAGCTGAAGCTAGACTGGTCCTCCCAGGTGGAGGCCACTAGGTCTTGTAGGAAGCCCCGTGGAAGAGAACGGGCCAGGAGATGGGGTACTAGTAACGAGGAAGCCGACCTGGTTACACCAAAAAAAAAATAATAAACATCAGGCCAAAAAAAAAGTCTGTGGTTTCTGGTTTTGGCGTGTATTACCTCAGACCTACGCGTCTGCATTTTTAGTTTTCTTCTTTTTTTTGCTATGAAACGATGTCCAATTGCAGCCAAAATTGCTGGATCGATTGGAATTCTGCCATGCTGTGTTTTAAACAACTTTTTTTCACATAGGGGTATGAACGTTTGCCCGATTTGTGAGGCCTCTCTTAGCCACCATACTTTATGTATGGGAAATTTGGTCTGGTTCCAATAACCACGTATATATATACTACTCAAAACAATTTCGGGAACACTGGATTTTTAACATCAGATAGGTTTTAAATGTTCCATGAACCGGGATTTTCATTTGCAACCCCCTCTCTCTTTCAGTAGTCATGTCATGAAATGTGTAATCACTACATGCATCCTTTATCATCTGTTTCATTGTGCAGATGTTTCTCATCAATTCTGTGAAACATTGTGTTTATCTGAAATAAATGATCTTGCTTTAACTGAGATTATTCCGGTGTTCCCTAAATTGTTTTAAGTAGTATATAACAACAATAATAATAATAATCATAATACAGAAGATTTATAATGTGCACATATCCACCAAGAAGTGCTCAAGGCGCTTTACAGTAAACAAGAAATCATACAATAGCATAACAATACAATAGCAAATGCAATATAATACTAAACAAAAGATAAAAAATGCATAAATGAATGTTAGTAGTCCTTATAGGCAATACACATAAGATGTGTACAGTATTACGTATTTCACTGGTTGGCAAAAAAATAGATTACTAATACAAAAAAAAAAAAAAATTTGTCACCACACTGATTTTGAAGCCAACCTATGACCAGAACCGGAGACTTTTGTAGGGTTGGGGAAGGGCTTTGGAAACATGGTTCTGGTCACGATCCCCTTTGGTCAACACCTACAAACTCCCCCTACCCTCTCACCCCCCCCCCACCCCTCTCAAACATGTACCATGTTCATTGTGCCTGCACGTATTTGTGCGTACGATGCTACGTAATAGACATCTGACATCACTAGGTTCGACATCTGTGGCATACATACCCAGATTGTGTAAATGCTCCTTGGAGGACTAACGCTGCGTGGTAGACACACTGTAATCGAGCCGTCGACACGAGCTTGTTGAATGGTGCTTGACTGTAGCGCTGCAACCAGAACAACAAAAGATAAATACAGGTGGACACTGATGCAAAATTCTCCATGCAAAATAGCAGTGATTGGCCTTACATTTCGAACTTAGCAGGTTGTTTCTCAACGGCAAAATGAACGAGTTAAGGCCGGTTCATACTTCACGCGAAGCGAAATTCGCGATGTCGACAATGGTTCACGGCAAATATTCGCGGCGAACGCTCGCAAAAGTTGAACACATTTCAACTTGCGCGAATCATTCGCCGCGAATTTGAGGATGTAAAAATTCGCTTTGAAATGAACAAGAGAAAAATGGTACAAAAAGCAGAGTCAGGTTCTAGTCCTGGGACCGGACTAAAAGAGCAATTACACGTGAATAGAGGTACAGTACAAGGAGTTTTCCATCTTTTAAATGGGTCATTCCACCAGGTTGGGGCAAGCTTTGTGACACGGTGTCCTTGTTACGTAGGTAGATGTACCATTCATTATCCTTATTGTGAGTGCACATTCTTGGGTCATTCCACCAGGTTGAGGCAAGCTTTGTGACACAGTGTCCTTGTTACGTAGGTAGATGTACCATTCATTATCCTTATTATGAGTGCACATTCCTGGGTTATTCCACCAGGTTGGGGCAAGCTTTGTGACATGGTGTCCTTGTTATATACCTAGGCAGATGTACCATTCATTATCCTTATTATGAGTGCACATTCTCATTTCTTCAAATTAGAATGAAATCAATCTCTGTGCCTTGAATAGGAAGTTACAATAATGTTAATTAGGAGTAATAATAAATGATAATAAATGGTACATGTGGGTTATATCGCAACTATCGCTATGAGTGAGATTGTTGACTCTGATAAGAATGGTGTTCTCCATTAGCCTGTGCTGGTCGTCTGAAAAATGCCTCAGGGGTGTAATTTGACAAAAGTACAAAAACCTGAAAAATGGGTAGCAGGCCTTGGTCTCCCTTTGGTCTAGAAGACAAAGCCCCCTGAACCTCCTGGATGTTTCATTTTGGAGGATTTACAGACTCTCCACATCCCCACAAACAAGAAACTAGAGGTGTGAACACAATACAGGCTACTTATTTCTTCCCTTGGTGGCTACTTCTCTTCTTTCGAGAAAATTTTGAGGCAAAGGGAGATTTGTAAAAAAAAAAAAAAAATCTGAAATCAGGTAAAATCCTGAGAAATCATAGGCCTGGGTTAATGACTTTTTAATCAATCTGACAGGTCAACGTTAACAATGGATTTTGATTGGCAGCCGTCGATTGGCCGATTTTCGTGGAGCTGTAATAAAAATTCAGTGCGTTTTCAAAACGTGAGGTCACTTTGCGGCTTCACATGTGTGTACCTTGGGTGAAGAACGCTCCTCGGCAATGACACGTTGATAGCACTGGAGAAGATAGGATAGCATTTCCGATTCTGGGTTCCCTGGTTGACTGCCGCACTGGTCCCCAGCACTGCATGGAGGCTGCTGTGACAAACTGTAACAGTAAAAAATAAGGCAGGTTTGTATTCATTGATTGATAAGTATGTAAGCATTTATTGTATTTTTGTTTTTTTTTATACATATCTTGAATCTTAGAGTAAAGATGGATTTACAGACATTATCCTGATGTTGAATTAAAATCTGAAATGACAGTTTTGAGGTTTTTTTTTCTTCAAATGGTCCTTAAATATCATCTAAGGAAGGTTTTTAGTAGCATCATGTGAATTCTTGAATGATTTTTTTTTTTTTTTTAAGTGGTTCTGAGTGCCATGGTCGAGCGGTTTAGTGCATCGGATTTGTGTTCTGATGGCCGAGTCGTCAGAATGTGGGTTCGAATCCCAGCCGCGACCAGGATGCTTGTGTCCTTGAGCAAGACACTTTACCATAATTGCTTCTCTCCACCCAGGGGTAAATGGGTACCCGTGAGGGCAGAGTTGATTGTTGTGTTTGATTGGCCCTATATGTGCTGTAATGTCAGCAATTGAGCTGTATACTCCCCAGGGAGCTGAGATGGTTTCAGGAATGATTTATGAGCCTGATGATCAGGGGTAATAATGTAATGCGCGCCTTGAGCACCAGTTTGGTGGATACGTGCGCCATATAAGTCCACATTATTATTATGTGATTATGTGAGCAAACGCCCTCTGTTGGTGAAAAGTCCAAGTGTATTACGTGATGGCATAAAAAAGAAAAGGTAAGAATGTCTTGATAACCAAGACTAACTGAGCACGCTCTGTAAAGGCAAAAAAAATTTCCAGCCGGACGAAAAAAAGGAGCGCCGGATTTGGGAAAAATATGAAAAAGCCGGAATACCGGCAATAGCCGGAAAACTGGCAGTCCCTGTTAAAAACTCATTACCGCAAACCTTTTCATAGAATATACTTCCAACTATGAAAATCTTACTTGACCTTCACATACCTTTGCGGAGAGTGACCTCCAGAGCCAGCTGTCGACACTGCCGACGAGGTCGTGGAGAGGTTTACGAATGGATTACCGGTACACGCATGCTGGCTAAGTACTTCCATTAGCACCTGACCTATCAGGTCGTCTGTGTTGGAAAATACTGCAAGACAAAAATCATTCAAAAACTGTGATATAAAGGCCATTCCTGTTTATTTGTAAGTTTTCCCAGAGTTGTAATCGAGTACTTTTTCATGAGTATGAGTACAAGTACAGAAAAATGGACTCGAGTACGAGTACAAGGGAATAAGTATTCATACTCCATCTCTACAGTTGTAGTCGAGTACTTTTTCATGAGTACAACTATGTTTACGAGTACGTGTATGAGTACAGAAAAATGAACTCGTACAAGTATGTGTATAAGTACTCATACTCCATCTCTATAGTTTCAGTCGAGTACTTTTTCATGAGTACGAGTACGTATACGAGTACAGAAAAATGTACTCAAGTACGAGTACAAGGGAATAAGTACTCATACTCCATCTCTATAGATGTAGTCGAGTACTTTTTCATGATTACGAGTACAGAAAAATGTACTCAAGTACGAGTACAAGGGAATAAGTACTCATACTCCATCTCTATAGATGTAGTCGAGTACTTTTTCATGATTACGAGTACAGAAAAATGTACTCGAAATGTCACAGTACAAGGGAATGAAGTACTCATACTCCATCTCTATAGTTGTGGTCGAGGTACTTTTTCATGATCACAGTACTGAAAAATATACTCAGAAATGCGAGTACATAAGTACTCATACTCATCTCTATAGTACAGAAAATGTGCTCAGAAAAGTAACCAACTCAAGTCACAGTACAGGGAATAAGTACTCCTATCTCTACTATAGTTTGTGATGAGAGTGCTTTTTCATGATTCTGATTACAGAAAAGTATACTCAGGAAATGCGGTACAAGGGAATAAGTACTCATACTCCATCTCTGTATAGTTGTGGTAGTCGAGTACTTTTCATGATTCTGACGGTAGCACAGAAAATGTACTCAAGTGCAGGGTACAAGGGAATAAGTAATTTCATACTCCATCTCTATAGAATGTGATCAGTACTTTTCATGATTCACAGTACAGAAAAATGCACTACACGAAAATGCGAGTACAAGGGAATAAGTACTCATACTCCATCTCTATAGTTGTGATGGAGTGCACTTTTTCATGATTGCAGTACTGAAGAAAAATGTACTCAAGCAAATTTGCAGTACAAGGGGACAAAGTACTCATACTCCATCTCTTTATAGATGGCAGTCGGGAGTACTTTTCATGATTACTTAGTACAGAAAAATGTACTCGAAATGCGAGGGGTACAAGGGAATAAGTACTCATACTCCATCTCTCATGGAGTGTAGTCGAGTACTTTTTCATGATTACTGAGTACAGAAAAATGTACCTTTTTCACGAAATAGCAGTACAGGGAATAAGTACTCATACTCCCATCTCTATAGTTTGTAGTCTAGTACTTTTCATGATTACTGAGTACAGAAAAAGTCATACTCAAAATGCACGAGTACAAGGGAATAATTACTCATACTCCATCTCTATAGCTAGTGTGAGTGTACTTTTTCATGATTCTGAGTACAGAAAAATGTACTCGAAATGCGAGTACAACTTTTACACAAGGAATAAGTACTCATACTCCCATCTCTATAGATGTAGTCGAAAGTACTTTTTCATGATTACTGAGTACAGAAAAATGTACTCAAATGCATTTAGTACAAGGGGAATAGTACTCATACTCCATCTCTATAGTTGTAGGTCTAGGTACTTTTTTCATGATTCTGATACAGAAAAAATGTACTCGAAGTAAAGTACAAGGGAATAAGTACTCATACTCCATCTCTATAGTTGTGGTGAAGTACTTTTTCATGATTATTTAGCAAATTACAGAAAAATGTACTCGAAGTACAAGTACAACTTTTACAAGGGAATACACTCATACTCCATCTCATAGATGTAGTCGATCCACTTTTTTCATGATTACTTAGTACAGAAAATGTACTCAGAAATGCAGTACAAGGGAATAAGTACTCATACTCCATCTCTATAGTTGTAGTGAGGTACTTTTTCATGATTCTGAGTGCACAGAAAAATGTACCTGCTCAAGCATTGCAGTACAAGGGAATAAGTACTCATACTCCATCTCTATAGATGTGGGTAGTGCTTTTTCATGATTCTGATACAGAAAAATATAACTGCTCAAAATGCGAGTGCGAGGGAATAAGTACTCATACTCCATCTCTATGGTTGTAGTTAAGTGCTTTTCATGATTACAGTGCAAATGTGCTGAAATCTGGCACGTAGCATAAGGGAATAAGTACTCATACTCCATCTCTATAGATGGTCGAGTACTTTTCATGATGCAGTACAGAAAAATGTACTCAAGTACGAGTACAAGGGAATAAGTACTCTGCTCCATCTCTCTATAGATGTGGTCGAGTGCTTTTCATGATGCACGAGTACAGAAAATAATGTACCTGCACTCGAAATGCAGTGCAAGGGAATAAGTACTCATACTCCATCTCTATGAATTGATAGCCAGTGAGTACTTTTTTTCATGATGCGAGTACAGAAAAATGTACTCAAGTGCGAGTACACAAGGGAATAAGGTACTCATACTCCATCTCTATAGGTTGTAGTAAAGTGCTTTTTCAGGATTACTGAGTGCACAGAAAAATGTACTCGAAATGCGAGGTACATATGGGAATAAGCACTATACAATGCTCATCTCTATAGATGTGCAGTCAGTACTTTTTCATGATTCACGAGTACAGAAAAAATGTGCTCAAAATGCAAGGTACAAGGGAATGATACTCATGCTCCATCTCTATAGATGTAGGTCAGTGCTTTTTCATGATTCTGCAGTACAGAAAAATGCACTCAAATGCGGTACTGTGGGTACATAGGAATAGTACTACATCATCTCTGTATAGATGTAGTCGGGTACTTTTCATGATTCTGAGTACAGAAAAAATGTCTACTCAGAATGCGGTACAAGGAATAAGTACTCATACTCCATCTCTATAGTTACCAGTAGCTCCAGTACTTTTCATGATTACTGAGTGACACTGAAAAATGTCTTTGAGTATGCGAAAGGTACAAGGAATAAATTACTCATACTCCCATCTCTATAGATGTGAGTCGAGTACTTTTTCATGATGCTTAGTACAGAAAATGTACCTCACGAAAGTGTGCAGTGCAGGGAATAAGTGCTCATACTCCATCTCTATGGTGTAGGATGTAGTCAGTACTTTTTCATGATTTAGCAGTGCAGAAAATGTACTCAGAAATGCACGATTACAGGGAATAAGTACTCATGCTCCATCTCTATAGATGTGAGTCAGAGTGCTTTTCATGATTACTGCAGTACAGAAAAGATGTACTCGAAATGCACGGTACAGGGAATAAGTACATCATACTCCATCTCTATAGATGTAGTCGAGTACTTTTTCATGAGTACGAGGACAGAAAAATGTACTCAGGAAATGCAGCGTTACAAGGGAATAGAATATATTCATACTCCATCTCTATAGATGTGGTGAGTACTTTTGGCGAGGTCTAGTCACGTGTGTGAGAGGCCTACAGAAAAATGAACTGGATAAGTACTGAAGTGTGTATAAGTACTCATACTCCATCTCTATAGTTTCAGTCGAATACTTTTTCATGAGTACGAGTACATGTACGAGTACGACTACGAGTACATGTATGAGTATGTGTACGAGTACAGAAAAATGAATTCGAGTACACAAGTATGTGTATAAGTACTCATACTCCATCTCTATAGTTTTAGTCGAGTACTTTTTCATGAGTACGAGTACATGTACGAGTACGTGTATGAGCACAGAAAAATTAACTCAAGTACAAGTATGTGTATAAGTACTCATACTCCATCTCTATAGATGTAGTTGAGTACATTTTCATGAGTATGAGTATGTACTCAAGTTTGAGTATGAATAAAAGTACTTGTACATCTCTATAGTTGTAGTTGAGTACATTTTCATGAGTGCAAGTACTCATTTGTTTTTAAAAACTCACGGTTGACCAACCCATGAGTTATGCACTTTTACACTGACAGGTTTGGAAAGGTGTATGCATTTGGTCATATGGTTGATACAGTAAAAATTTTGGCAAAGTTTCACAAGGTTTTTTTTTTTTCATCACTTTTAAGATCTTTTGAGGCATGTACATACATTCTCTTCCTTTGAAATGATGGCCACCCAATGTCACCAAATTGACCACCCCACACACACACAAAATGTTTTCTGTACAGTGCTTTTAACGTTACAGAAAGAGTACAGAAAGTTACAGAAGTCTTCTACCGAAACTCCTCTACCAATGATTGCTGTAGTTGCCTTTTGGTTTGTGGTAAACATCATGTGTTTATCTTAACCATCCTATTCTCAAAACCATTAGTTTTTCATAGGGTTTAAGGTTCTGAAAAGAACCTTATCGCACAACTTGTATCTTAATTGTCGCTAAAAGTGAGATTATGGCTCAGGGGAGAACCACTATCGAGCGACTCCCTTCTCAACTAGATCGCTATTAAATGAGCATGTGGTTCAGGGACAACTGTGGGGACTTCACAGGGTCTTCTCTACGTTTCGATTAGGGATGAGGGCCAAAGTTGTGGTACAGCTAAGCCTTTGAGAAGCCTGGCCAGGCCCGGGCCACCAGACCTCCTAATCTGTCTGTTGTGAGTCCTAATCCTGTAACAATACAGTGCCTGAGCTATATGAGATCTATTCATTAGTAGAGGGTCTTTTGCGCTCAGCTAGGGGATTATATAGGCCTGTAGGCCTGGGCAAAGTCTGGGCCTGGGTGGGCTTCTCAAAGGCTTGGCTGTACCATGACTTTGGCACGCAAATTGATGTCTTACCGACCGGCACAAAAATTGTGTGAATATTTCATTAAACAGTAATAAAAGTAAAATAAATTCATGTATTCTTCATTTCTTTGAGTTATTTGCCACTATTTTGAGGACTTTAGTCTATAGATCAATTAAAACATCGTACGATATTATAAAATAAATCTCAGTTTGTAGCGGTACAAACAAAATTAGCATTTGTTTATGACGTCAGGGAAAAGACCTGGGAATCCCCATTATGATTGGTTGATGAGTTAATGCCACTAGTCTCTAACGTAAATTTCAGGTTGGTTAAGCGCTCAGCAAAGGGAAAATTATCGTCCCTCCGCCCATTCATGAAAAGTTTGGAAGTGTTTTGATCAAACAGAAAAGTATCACCAGCTTTTCTCGGCCACTGTGTTTAGGCCAAAAACTCGGAGCTGCTATGCCTGACGGCCCCGTTGCTCAAGTGTTACCTCATCAAAAAAAAGAAGCAGGCATCTAAGTTTAATAGCGAAAAGTGGACACCTGATAGGCCATACAGAAGTTTCAGTTTTTCTGAGCCAACATTGTTGTCAATTGCATTGGAGGGCACTCCTTCACATCATAAATTCTTGTATAATACTATGAAAATATCATACTATTATACAACAAATTATGTGAAAGGTGAGCCTCCAAATCTATAAAAGCTAAAACACGCCGCAATTGACAAAATTAGCCGGCACTCAATTTGGTCTGGTGACAACCCTGGACTTTGGTTCTCCTCCCTTAGCGCGCTCTAATCATCGTCAGGAGAATGTGTTTTACCTTGCTCGGGTTCCTCTGCAAATTCGGTGGCCAGTCCGGCCAGGTACACCACATCCCTCCCTTGCTCTTTCCAGGACACGTGGAACACGCGGGACACCATCTGAAGAAGGTCCGCTTCACTCAGACATGTCTGGGACGAATCCTGCTGGTCATAAACATTTCAAACAGTTAAAGGGGCAGTATTGTCACAATCAACAGGGCATGGAATCGGAGTGCTAGTTTTAGATTAAAGGGGCAGTCTTGTCACAACCAACAGGGCACTGGAATCGGAGTACTAGTTTTGGATTAAGTCAGTGAGTGAACATTAATAACCCACATGTTAAGGTCGTGATCGATGCTGCTGCATAAATGAGCCAGTAATTTTCGGTCACTGTGTTCATCTTAAACTCGAGGACACTGATTCCATGCCCTGTTGACAGTCTGCTCTGATCGTGACGATTCTGTCCTTTATCCCTAACCACCAAGGTATTCTGGCTAGGAACCTTCCTGAACCCTAATCCTCTATCGTGATTCTGGCTAGGAACCTTCTTTATCCCTAACCACCAAGGTATTCTGGCTAGGAACCTTCCTGAACCCTAATCCCCTATCGTGATTCTGGCTAGGAACCTTCTTTATCCCTAACCCCCTAGGTATTCTGGCTAGGAACCTTCCTGAACTCAAACCCCCTATAGTGTTTCTGGCTAGGAACCTTCCTGAACCCTAACCCCCGATAGTGATTCTGGCTAGGAACCTTCTTTATCCCTAAACCCCCTAGGTATTCTGGCTAGGAACCTTCCTGAATCCTCCAAAATCCATCAGTGCACTTTTGGAAACTTGCCCTTATCTTCAAAATGCACCATGCATTTTCGTTGATCTTTCATATTCAGCACTTACATGTATGGCGTGTACTTCTTGCCAGGTAGTAATTTTGTCCCATTTAAAGAGGTGAAAGTACCAGTCTCCAACATTGCTGATTTTTTCCCAAAAGGTGTCCCTTGGAGGATTTTGCAGGATTTGTGGTGGTTAGGGTTAATAAATGTCAGCATACATATATAGCAGCATATTTCATCAAGAAAATAACGGAAATGTGTTCAGATTGTTTGTACTTTTATTTCTGTCTTCAGAGGAAAGCCATTTGATCCTTCCTGTCTACGGTACATTAATCAATGTTCATGCCAATGACCGAGATATGTAGTTACATACCACAACCCAGGAAATCCGCAGCAGTGATTATACAGTAACACCACCTCTTTAATGGCAATTCCCAGAAATGTTCTTATGAAATGGATAATTGTTAGGAAGCGGAAAACAAATACAATAATACATTCTCTCAAAATAATCATGAGAAACATGGTTTTACAATTAAAATGTACTGAAATGAGTTAATTTTGGCACTTTTCCTACTATTAGCCCTAACCCCCTATGCCCATTTGCTTACACATAACCTGAATCCTTCCTAACTCCCTCGGCCCATTTGTTACACATAACCTGAATCCTTCCTAACTCCCTAGGCCCATTTGCTTACACATAACCTGAATCCTTCCTAACTCCCTCGGCCCATTTGCTACACATACCTGAATCCTTCCTAACTCCCTCAGCCCATTTGTTACACATAACCTGAATCCTTCCTAACTCCCTCGGCCCATTTGTTACACATAACCTGAATCCTTCCTAACTCCCTAGGCCCATTTGCTTACACATAACCTGAATCCTTCCTAACTCCCTAGGCCCATTTGCTTACACATAACCTGAATCCTTCCTAACTCCCTAGGCCCATTTGCTTACACATAACCTGAATCCTTCCTAACTCCCTAGGCCCATTTGTTACACATAACCTGAATCCTCCAAAATCCTTCAGTAGTAAAGCAAGCACATGACATGTATGCACACGTGTTTCTAATCTGTGATACATGTACATGGCCAGGGACCCTTCCCTGAATGCATGGAGCAATAAACAGTGTCCACTGACCCAAGCACTGACCTTGCAATCACTACAACAAACATGGATGTACATGTACCATGGAAAGGCAAGCATGCCTAATAACCTCAATCCTCCAAAATCCTTCACTTTAGCAAAGAGCATGTAGCATGTAACCTCAATCCTTCAAAATCCTTCACTTTAGCAAAGAGGATTTGGGAAGGTTGGGGTTAAAGGAACAGTATCATCACAATCAACAGGGCATGGAATCGGAGTGCTAGTTTTAGATTAGGCCCCCCAAAAAAAGTCTCTGGTTTTTGTTCAATGGTCGGCTTCAAAATCGGTGTGGTGACTTTTCTTTTTTTTTTTCTTTGCTAACCTTTTTTTTATTGTGTCAACCAGTGAAATACATACACACGTCGGTGTAGGGCAAAATTAAATCAATTGTTTATCTCCCGACGCAAGAATTTCACCAACCTACATGTATATATATCGCGGAACCCGCTGCTATATGGGATTCTAGCCGGCCAATTGTCATTGGGCAAGCTCGGTGGTCGAGAGGTTAAGACGTCTGTACTAGCAAGCAGGAGGTCGTGGGTTCGAACCCCGCCCCAGTCGCCTGTGTACTATTCTACCCACACAACCGGAAAGCACTGAGTATACAGTGCTATACACACGTCGGTGTAGGGCAAAATTAAATCAATTGTTTATCTCCCGACGCAAGAATTTCACCAACCTATATATATCGCGGAACCCGCTGCTATATGGGATTCTAGCTGGCCAATTGTCATCGGGCAAGCTCGGTGGTCGAGAGGTTGAGACGTCTGTACTAGCAAGCAGGAGGTCGTGGGTTCGAATCCCGCCCGAGTCGTCCGTGTAGTATTTTTCACAGACACTCGGAAAGCACCGAGTATACAGTGCTATACACACGTCGGTGTAGGGCAAAATTAAATCAATTGTTTATCTCCTGACGCAAGAATTTCACCAACCTATATACATTGTGTATATCGCGGAACCCGCTGCTATATGGGATTCTAGCCGGCCAATTGTCATTGGGCAAGCTCGGTGGTCGAGAGGTTAAGACGTCTGTACTAGCAAGCAGGAGGTCGTGGGTTCGAATCCCGCCCGAGTCGCCTGTGTAGTATTTTTCACAGACACTCGGAAAGCACTGAGTATACAGTGCTATACACACGTCGGTGTAGGGCAAAATTAAATCAATTGTTTATCTCCCGACGCAAGAATTTCACCAACCTATATATATCGCGGAACCCGCTGCTATATGGGATTCTAGCCGGCCAATTGTCATCGGGCAAGCTCGGTGGTCGAGAGGTTAAGACGTCTGTACTAGCAAGCAGGAGGTCGTGGGTTCGAATCCCGCCCGAGTCGCCTGTGTAGCATTTTTCACAGACACTCGGAAAGCACTGAGTATACAGTGCTATACACACGTCGGTGTAGGGCAAAATTAAATCAGTGAAATACATCATATACACGGTTATTGGAACCAGACCAAATTTCCCATACACAAAGTATGGTGGCTAAGAGAGGCCTCACAAATCGGGCAAACGTTCGTACCCCCTAGGTGAAGAAGTTGTTTAAAACACAGCACAGCAGAATTCCAATCGATCCAGCAATTTTGGCCGCAATTGGACATCGTTTCATAGCAACAACAAAACAAACAAAAAAACTAAAAATGCTGACACTCGGGTTTTAGGCGACGTACACAGAGACCAGAAACATTTGTTGCCTTAATTCGGCCACTGAAAATAATACCATAATGTATGACAAGGTCATATTACCGTCATAAATCGGCCAGTAATCTTAAACTTGGACACCGATTCCATGCCCTGTTGAAAGTCTGCTCTGATCGTGACCATACTGTCCCTTTAAACTAAGCCTTCGGACAACAATTTTTTAAATATTTCATTTCAAAGTATTTGTTTTCCATTCTGAAATGAAATTATCAATGTTCCAAATTAACCCTTGTATACATGCAGTCTCCAAAATGCTACCAAAAACAATTCTTTTTGTATGCATGCCTCAAAATATTGCACACTGTACACAAGAATGGTACATGATACCCCAAAATGCCCCTGGGTATGGGACAAAAACAAAGTGTTCTGACCTTCACACAGTATGTGTATACCCCAAGTTACTGCATTGGTTTATTTCAAGTTAACCTTGCAATGAAACAAAGAAGGTGGCTGCTTCAGTTTACCTCATCTCTCTGAAGAGCCTTGGGCTATGCCATTAATCTTTAGATAAGAAAGTGTGTACCACAATATGTCCCAGTTGAGACATTTTGAAGTATGGGTCCACTTTGTAAAGAACAACACTGATACATGTAATAAGAGGGTTAAACAAAATAAAATCCAGAAATTGGCAGTAAAACACATACAGTACATCTTTAACCCTCCTATGGTTTGACCTTTCAAAACCTTTCAAAATCTGCTTACGGGCCAAAATGGCTATCAATTATTATGAACCCTTTAAAACCCTCCAGAATTTGTTGCTACTGAACAACCACACCTTTCAATACCCTTTGAAAGGTATTGAAACATTTCAATACCAGTTTGTTCAGAGAGTTGTTACACCTTTCAAAACCTTTCTTATGTCCCTTTTGTCAGACAGTTTTCTCACCTTTCAAAACCCTTCAGTACAGCAAACTTGAAAGGTTTTGAAAGGTCTGACAATTCTATGGCAACTGCACTGTACATAGGAAGGTTAACCGAGTATTTCTAAAAATTTGTTGATAAAAAAAAAGCAATGGTTACCTTTTCAGCAGATGGCTTCTTTCCTCTTTTGTCTATTTCGTCCAGCTCCGGGTTCTCGATTCCCGAATCCACATCCATCTGAGACTGGCTCCTTGTAGGAGAAAAGCAGGAGAGAAAGACATTGCGAATCATGTTGGGTTTTTTTTTTCCTTCCCCCGGTGCCTTTGCCGAGATTTATCAAGCTCTAAAGAAGTCCAAAAAACCCGTCAATGGAAGGGTGGGTCTAGCAGTTCCGATTAACAGCAGCCTTGACGTCTTCCTTTGTGGTGACAACAGGCAGAATTTGTTTTAGTCATTCAGCTCGGTGGGAATCCCGGAGAGAAGTGCCGTTAAAAAACATTCCACGTTGAAACTTTCATTGTTCATGTGACTGACCTTTTGAATAAATATTTGTGTTATTTGTTGGAAGCCGATGGCATTAGCCAACAACACGAGATCATTATTTCCTGTTCATATTCATGGGAGAACCGAGTCTCTCTGGATATATAGATAAATAAATAAACAAAAGTGAAATTATGCAACAGGTGCAGCCGGTCAGCTTCTCACGTCAGGTTCAGGGACTCTTTTAATATTTCATAAACGATATCCACTTTCCAGAGAGGAATCCAAATAATTAGACATTTTGTTTATCTCGATATATATAGAATGCGCGGTGTTATGAACCAATAAACACCATATATGGTATAAATTTGTGAGACTAACAGAAAGGAAAAGTACATGTGTACACGTTAAGTATTTTCCTGTGCAGTGTCTTTGGGGATTGAAGCATTCCACAATGCAGATCAGGCAGATCAGTGTGTGCATGAGTGGGTGTTTTCCTAATTGTGTGACCACAATAGAGTCACAAAACCAAAGGGCTTAACATTGGCTTCCTTTATTCCAAGTACAGCATAATGAATTTTCTCTACACATACGTACACATTTAAAGGAAAAGGAATACGTCAAGCACTGTTATGTAAAGTGCAAAATGTACATTCATGTAATCATTTCAACCCTTCGTTTTGGTGGCATTCGGGGATAATTTAGTAAAATTGGATTAAATTGGATTTGATTTATTTTGAATTTGATCATTAACCCTCCTACTCTAGGTGCACTTTAGTGGGAAGTTACTATAGTGGTCAAAACCAGTCAATTGACCGTTTTTGACTGTTGAATCAACTGTGCACATATGGGCACTGGTGACTTGTTTTGACCATTTAGGTAACTGCCACACACTGTGCTATGACTGCTGGTGACTGATAAGATCATTATCAGCTTCTGGGGATCACTGACTTGTTTTGACTGAACAAACAATGATAGGGTGCTGGAGGCTGACAGTTGTTGACTGATAAATCAATGCAGGGACACTTAGGCTAGGAGTCAATGACTTGTTTTGACTGATAAATTAATTTCTTTTGACCAAAGTGCTTATATCAGTCCAAAACGTTGACTCATTTTGACGACCATCCACATTACATGTACCAATTAAAAACAGTCACCTCATTTTGTCCAAAGTGCCTTTACCAGTCGAAAATGGTCGACTCATATTGACCACCTTCAACATTGCATGATAATGCTTTTACCACTACCAGTCAAAAACAGTCAACTGTTTTTGACTGATTGATGTACTTGCTACACATTAGGTTTGACAGTGTTTGACCAGTAAGTGCTGTAGATATACACTGGCATGAACTTTGAAATTTTTACTGATTTTGACCCTTGTAGTAGTAGGAGGGTTAAACTGTCTACAACTCTTATTGTATATTTCCAAATTAAACTAATTTTCTAATAATAAATTCAATCATTGTTATTTGCGAATCAAAGAAAGAATTTTTGTATTTTTCTTGTCTATTTGTCATGGCATCCTAACTTTTACTAGTGGGCGGACTCACAACAACTAGAGTAATACTACCCTAACCCTGTCCGTGACAGTACAAAATGTACATTCATTTCAACTCTCAGACCAACTAGTTCATGCCTTCATATCATCCCGCTTAGATTTCTGCAATTCTCTGAACTACATGTATATAACCTGCCACAATACCAAATACTTCAACATCTACAAAATGCCTGCTGCTCGTCTCGTCACCTTATCCAAACATACTGTGTACAACCCACATAAGGCCGGAAAAAAACAAATCTCCAGTTTCTGGTCATACACATGCAGGTCAGCTTCAAAATCGGTGGGGTGACGTGTTGTTGTTTTTTTGGGGGGGGAGGGGGGGGTTAATTTTTAATTTATTTTTTGCCAACCAGTGAACGACGTGATACATGTATACACGGCTATTGGAACCAGACCAAGTTTCCAATACACAAAGTATGGTGGCTACAAGACAAATAGGGCAAACGTTCATACCCCTATGTTTAAGCACAGCACGGCAGAATTCCAATCGATCCAGCAATTTTGGCTGCAATTGGACATCGTTTCATAGCCAAAAAAAGTACCAGTTTCCAACAGTGCTGAATTTTCCCCAAAAAAGTGCCCCTTGGAGGATTTTGATGGATTTGGGGTGGTTGCAGCTAACACTCCTGCTGCTACTACAAGGGTCAAAATCAGTCAAAATGTTGATATACTTGCCAAGGTATATCTAGTGCACTTAAAAGTCAAACACTGTCAAACCTTACGTGTAGTAAGTACACACATGTACATTTACAGGTCAAAATGAGTCAACCGTTTTTGACTGGTAAAAACATTGTCGGGTATTGTTCAGGGTGGTCAAAATGACAGTAAAAACCAGTCCAAAATGCCACTGTTTCAACATTTTGGGTCAACAGTCAAAACAGGCAGTTTACTGGTTTTGACCTCTGTAGCAACTTCCCACTAAAGTGCAGCAATAGTAGGAGGGTTTTAATATTATTATTATTATTATTATTAGTTTCCAAGAAGTATACATGTATGACAAATCTAACCTTTAAAAGTTTCATGACAATAGATGCTCAAAATTCCAAGTATAGCATAATGAATCTTCTCTACACATACTTTAGCATGGAGGATTTTGGAGGATTTCGGAGGGTTAGGGTTAATGAAATACCTTAAATAATATTTTTTCTTACATGTATTTTGTTTTGTTTTTAAGTGAGGTAATCTCTCTCTCTTTCTTGCTGTCGTTGTTTGTCACCAGTCATCAAACAATTTGCTGCGGTTTTTCACGATTTTTGGAGCGTGATTCCTACTCTATTTTGCTAGAGGCTTTGGGGTCCTTTTGTTTACCCGCTTTCTGCCGCTTTCTGCCGCTCACTGGTGAGTTTCGTATGTGACCAGATATTTTTGAAATGATGGTTTCTGCCATTTTTATTGAGTCATGTAAAGTTTCGCTTGTTGCACTTTTACATGTAGACCATGTGGTCTATACGACGGCTTTTCGTTGTTTATTTTTTTATGTCTATTTTGAACTGGACAGACTGGAGAGAGAGAGGTTGACTTCGTTTTGGTGGTGCTCGGGGATATTTTATTACATTGGATTTGATTTATTTTGAATTTGATCATTAAACTGTCTACAACTCTTATTGTATATTTCCAAATTAAACTAATTTTCTAATAATAAATTCAATCATTGTTATTTGCGAATCAAAGAAAGAATGGTTTATTTTTGTATTTTTCTTGTCTATTTGTCATGGCATCCTAACTTTTACTAGTGGGCGGACTCACAACAACTAGAGTAATACTACCCTAACCCTGTCCGTGACAGTACAAAATGTACATTCATTTCAACTCTCAGACCAACTAGTTCATGCCTTCATATCATCCCGCTTAGATTTCTGCAATTCTCTGAACTACATAACCTGCCACAATACCAAATACTTCAACATCTACAAAATGCCTGCTGCTCGTCTCATCACCTTATCCAAACATACTGTGTACAACCCACATAAGACCGGGAAAAAAAGTCTCCAGTTTCTGGTCATACACATGCAGGTCAGCTTTAAAATCGGTGGGGTGATGTGCCTTTCTTTCTTTTTTTTTTCTTTCTTTTTTTTTTGGGGGGGGGGTAATTTTTAATTTTGTTTTTTGCCAACCAGTGAACTAAGTGATACATGTTTACACGGCTATTGGAACCAGACCAAGTTTCCCATACACAAAGTATGGTTGCTAAGAGACAAATGTGGCAAACGTTCATACCCCTATGTTTAAAGCACAGCACGGCAGAATTCCAGTCGATCCAGCAATTTTGGCTGCAATTGGACATCGTTTCATAGCCAAAAAATAGCCAACAGTGCTGAATTTTCCCCAAAAAAGTGCCCCTTGGAGGATTTTGATGGATTTGGGGTGGTTGCAGCTAACCCTCCTGCTACTACATGGGTCAAAATCAGTCAAAATGTTGATATACTTGTCAAGGTATATCTAGTGCACTTAAAACTCAAACACTGTCAAACCTTACGTGTAGTAAGTACATTTACAGGTCAAAATGAGTCGACCATTTTTGACTGGTAAAAGCATTGTCTGGTATTGTTCTGGGTGGTCAAAATGACAGTAAAAACCAGTCCAAAAATGTTTCCACATTTTAGGTCAACAGTCAAAACAGGCAGTTGACTGGTTTTGACCTCTATAGTAACTTCCCACTAAAGTGCAGCTAATAGTATAAGGGTTCTAATATTATTATTATTATTAGTTTCCAAGAAGTATACATGTATGATAAATCTAACCTTTAAAAGTTTCATGACAATAGATGCTCAAAATTCCAAGTATAGCAAAATGAATCTTCTCTACACATACTTTAGCAAAGAAGATTTTGGAGGATTTGGGAGGGTTAGGGTTAATGAAATACATTAAATAATTTTTTTTTCTTCTTTTTTTTGTTTGTTTTTAAGTGAGGTAATCTCTCTCTTTCTTGTTGTCGTTGTTTGTCACCAGTCATCAAACAATTTGCTGCGGTTTTTCACAATTTTTGGAGCGTGATAGTAGGAGGGTTTTAATATTATTATTATAATGTAAGTTTCCATGAAGTATACATGTACTGTATGACAAATCTAACCTTTAAAAGTTTCATGACAAATGATGCTCATATTTTTGTGTGAACATAATAAACTGTTTTTTTCTTGTACTAGCTTTGACACCAAGTAAGGTTTTCGATAAAACGTTGTTAATTTGATAATCTGGTAATGACCAAATGTTGTATTGTCCCTTCTACACATGGCGGCCACTCCGATCCACAAAATTCTGCTCTTAAGCAACCTTCAGTACATACATGTACAAGCCTGCTGTCCTTTCCAAGTAATCTTACAAAATCAACTGTGTGCCACCCAAGGCCACTGTTCAAGAACATATTAGTATGGCCTGCAATGTATCATCATCATCATAAGTTTTACCGCAAACCGCTAGTTGCAGCAGCCTTCGCGGGGCCAGGGCCCAATTTCCTTGCTATATACATGGCGTATACATGTATCACCATTAACTTCAGATGTTCACTGTCACGTAACCAGAAGCTCATCCAGGAAACATTTGTATCAACATTTTAATCGTACCTCTTTATTTAAAAATAGTCCCCAACAATGTGGAATTAAATTCTGGAACAGTCTGGCTGATGATGTCAAACAGTCTCGCTCTCCTAAAACGTTTACAAAAAAAACTTAAATTTAAGTTGCTCAATGATGCTATTTAATTGACTTATTATTTGGTCTGATCTCCTGCCAATGTTATTGTTGAATGTAGTCTTCTGTATTTGTCCAGTAACTTTGTCATTTTGTAATTAAGGGGAGGGGTGGGGGTAGGGAAAGGAATAAAAGCCCCGGCTTCTTCTTTTCCTCAATGTTGACTAGCTTTTCTCTCATAATTAGTCTTTTCATGTTACTAATTTTGTCTTTGCATATTGTAGGACCTCTTGATATTGTGTAATTATTTGTAACAACATTCTTGTTGTCAACATTGGAATATGTGTTAATAAATGAATGAATGAATGAATCACATATTTTTCCCTGTTGGCCAAAAAACAAAAAGAAAAGATGGCCTAAAAAAAAGAAGGCATGTCACCGCACAGATTTTGAAGCCGACCGAGGACCAGAAACCGGAGACTTTTTTGGGGGGGCCTTTAGGTACCAATAATCCTGATAAATAATTCTGTCCGAAGTGCTCTCGGAGAAAACACAAAAACAAATCCAATCAATTGAGCAGAGTCAACGTCAAGCAGCTAGGTTTTGTACAGGGAATTATATATCAGAGAAGAGGGAACAGTTACCAAAATTCTTAATGACCTGGGATGGGATTCACTTCAAATGAAGAAGAAAACGGCAAAAATTATGCATGAAGAATGGGCTTGTTGACATCCCACTCGCCCAATATGTCCAGCCTAATACCAGATGCACAAGAAGGAATAACCAGAAATCTGTCGGCTACAAAGCGCGTGCTTTCCAGGATTCTTTTTTCGTCTCAACCATCAAAGACTGGAATTCATTGCCTTCTGACATCACTAACTGCCCAAGCCTGGATTCATTTAAATCAAAATTGCAAAATCACAAATTTAAGAACTATGACTAGTTGCTCGTTCATGTAGGTCCATTTATCCACACGCTGTGCGCGTTGGTGAGATGTATCCATGGATAAGTTACCGACTAAACCATCAAGATCAAGATAAAGCAACATTTTGCTCAAAGTATTTTCCCTTAAAATTGCAAATATGCTGAAGATTCACACTTTTCTCATGACTTAAGACTCCGTATTCAACTGATGCTTTCACAGGTTGGTTATGTAATGTACATCTTGATTTTAAAAATAAATAAATAAAAAATAAATTAAAAAAAAAAAAAAAAAAAAAGTCAGTATACTCATAGAAGCAATTTCGCCAAAATTACAAATGTGTACATTCCCTTTAAAAAAGAGAGAGAGAGAACAGTGTGCAAATGTCAGATTGGATATGATCCATCTGTGGAAGAACTTTCCAGGAACTATTATAGAACGATAGCGCGGCTTCAATATAAATATTAAGTTTTGCTTTCAAGGAGCTTCTGTGAATGGCAGGAAATCAAGGGGGGAAATCCTGGCCCAGTAAAAGGAAGCAATATAAGCGAGAAACTACTTTTGTTGGCCAAGGTCAAATGTTCATGCATTTAAACTATTAACTTTACACCAGACCTGTTTGATATAAACACCAGCTGTACCAAGGTCGCATTTACCACAAGGTCAAAGAAATGAAGAACAAAACAGGTGAATAAGGTGAAGTCTCTGGTTTCTGGTCATAGATGGGCTTGAAAATTGGTGCGATGATACATTTTTTTATTATTTTTTTATTTTGGTAATCTTTATTTTTGCCAACCAGTGAAATATTTATAGTTTGATGAAATTCTTGCATCGGGTGATAAACAATTGATTTAATTTTGCCCTACACTGACGTGTGTATAGCACTGTATACTTTCCGAGTGTCTGTGGAAAAAAACTTCACAGGCGACTCGGGCGGGATTCGAACCCACAACCTCCTGCTCACTAGTGCAGACGTCTTAACCTGCGGCACCCGCTGCTATATAGGATTCTAGCCAGCAAATCGACATCGGGCAAGCTCGGTGGTCAAGAGGTTAATACGTCTGCACTAGTAAGCAGGAGGTTGTGGGATCGAATCCTGCCCGAGTCACCTGTGAAGTTCTTTTCCACAGACACTCGGAAAGCACTGATTATACTGTGCTATACACACATCGGTGTAGGGCAAAATTAAATCAGTGAAATATTTGATACATGTTTCCCATACACAAAGTATTGTGGCTAAGAGAGGCCTCACAAATCAGGCAAACATTCATACCCCTATGTTTAAAAGCACAGCACAGCAGAATTCTAATCGATCCAGCAATTTGGGCTGCAATTGGACATCGTTTCATAGCAACAAAAAAAAGGAAATTAAAATAGCAACATGCAGGTCTAAGGCGTATACTGAATCCTCCAAAATCCTTCAGTAGTCAAGTGTGTATAGCACTGTATACTCGGTGATTTCCGAGTGTCTGTGGGAAAAAAACTTCACAGGCGACTCGGGCGGTATTCGAGCGTATACAGTGCTATACACACTTGACTACTGAAGGATTTTGGAGGATTCAGGTTATGTGTAAGCAAATGGGCCTAGGGAATTAGGAAGGATTCAGGTTATGTGTAAGCAAATGGGCCTATGGAGTTAGGAAGGATTCAGGTTATGTGTAAGCAAATGGGCCTAGGGAGTTAGGAAGGATTCAGGTTATGTGTAAGCAAATGGGCCTAGGGAGTTAGGAAGGATTCAGGTTATGTGTAAGCAAATGGGCCTAGGGAGTTAGGAAGGATTCAGGTTATGTGTAAGCAAATGGGCCTAGGGAGTTAGGAAGGATTCAGGTTATGTGTAAGCAAATGGGCCTAGGGAGTTAGGAAGGATTCAGGTTATGTGTAAGCAAATGGGCCTAGGGAGTTAGGAAGGATTCAGGTTAAGTGTAAGCAAATGGGCCTAGGGAGTTAGGAAGGATTCAGGTTATGTGTAAGCAAATGGGCCTAGGGAATTAGGAAGGATTCAGGTTATGTGTAAGCAAATGGGCCTAGGGAGTTAGGAAGGATTCGGGTTATGTGTAAGCAAATGGGCCTAGGGAGTTAGGAAGGATTCAGGTTATGTGTAAGCAAATGGGCCTAGGGAGTTAGGAAGGATTCGGGTTATATGTAAGCAAATGGGCCTAGGGAGTTAGAAAGGATTCAGGTTATGTGTAAGCAAATGGGCCTAGGGAGTTAGGAAGGATTCAGGTTATGTGTAAGCAAATGGGCCTAGGGAGTTAGGGCTAGAGCAGGATTTGAACCTGGTACCTGTGCTATGCCACATACATGTATTAAAATGGAAGTCTCTGATTGAATTGTTGTTAACAAAATGAAGAAAACTTGGAGAAGTAACGTTTTGCCGACAGCCTTTCATAGACTCACCGGCTTTTGTTTGATGTATCGAGTTTGTTTCGAGTTGACTGCTGCTGTGCCAGTATCACGAGTTTTTGTCTATTGGTCACAGTTATTGGATTAGTGCGATTGTCGGACACATGAATTATTTTTGTATGGGAGTGGGAAATAATTAACCCTAACCCTCTAGGTATTCTGGCTAGGAACCTTCCTGAACCCTAACCCCCTATAGGTATTCTGGCTAGGAACCTTCCTGAACCCTAACCCCCTGGGTATTCTGGCTAGGAACCTTCCTGAATCCTCCAAAATCCATCAGTGCACTTTTGGAAACATGCCCTTATCTTCAAAAATGCACCATGCACCAATTCCTCCCCTACAAACAATACAGAGCTTTAAAAAATACATGAAAAGGTTGTTACTCACTAGTAATTATTATTTATAACTATCAGTAATACCTCATATTTATAATAATACTGTGTAATTCGATTGTAATTAATAATTTACCAAAACATCATGTTTTTACAATTAAATTGTTAATGTATTTTTGCTATAATGTTTCTATATATATACCAGGTGCCTGGTCTCGTATAAGCCCCGGCTTTCTCCCAGGCACCTCCATACTTCCTTGTTGTTAATTTGTTGTTAATTTCGTGGCCGAGCGGTCTAGCTTACCGGATTCAAGTTCTGGTGTTAGCAACATAATGTGAGTTCGAATCACGGCCGTGACACTTGTGTCCTTGAGCAAGACACTTAATCATAATTGCTTCTCTCCACCCAGGGGTTAAATGGGTACCTGTGAAGGCAGAGTTGGTTTGCTCTATATGCGCTAGAAATGGCAGCAATTGAGCTGTATACTCCCCAGGGAGCTGAGGTGGTTTCAGGAATGATTTATGAGCCTTATGAGCCTTATGAGCAGGGATAATAATATAATGCGCCTTGAGCACCACTTAGTTGGTGGATACGTGCGCTATATAAATCCACACATTATTATTATTATTATTAGTAAAACTGTTGTATTTATTGATGTATGGAAATTCAATAAACTAAACTAAACTATATAGGTTACATGGCTTATTTGAGTTCTTACCCTTGGTCACACGTTTCTGAATCCATCTCCATACTCGCGGGAAACCCAGAGTCTAAGCTGTCGTGAACACCGGGGGCGCTGTCCATGGATTCCGGCGGCTGGCTTTGACTGCTTTGTGATTCATCTGGTGAGATCAACATTTAATAAAAATAAATATCAGACCATTTTTTTTGTAATCCTCCTGTTCTCAAAACCCTTCTCCTGTCACAGGGTTTTGAGGGAACAAACTATACAAGGGTTTTAATGGATCTTTTCAGTCGATTCAAGGGGGTATGACATTTCCAACTCTTTGTAATTCCCCTTCCCCCAATTTGTTTATTTTATTTTTATTTTTTTTCAGATGGGTTTGGAAAATCTCATTTTGAATCAGAGAGCACCTAAACAGATAAGTGGGCCCTAGACCACTGTCGTGAATTACCTCTATGCACTTTTCCTTTTTTTTGTGTGAACTAGTATGAAGATCCAACTTTTATGTCTTTTGCCAGATTTTTCCATGAACTCCTGGTTAGGCCAAAAAAACAAAAAGTCTCCAATTTCTGATCGTAGGTCGGCTTCAAATGTTGATCTTGATAATGTCCCTTAACCCTCCTATAGGTTTAACAATCAAAGACACTCAAAATTTGTATGTAACTCCCAACCCATTGACTTTGTGCAGTGCACTCAAATAAATGCAAGGACATGTGGTTATGGTAGGAGGTCAAACCAAAACCACTCGACTGTATATGAGTCTGCTGTTAACTTAGTACATACACAGCTCTGTGTGACTCTGCATATAACTTATGTAGGACATACAGTACACAAGTGTGTTTGACTTTGCCACTAACTCCAGCACTCTTAGAGAAAAATACACGTGTGTGAACAATTGGCAATGCAACCAAAAATACTCAAGTGACTGTCTGTGGGTGCGGTGCTTACCACTGCTTACTGGGCCAAATTTCAGCCTGGGCATAGGAGGGTTAAATTACTGTAAACCAAGCTTCTGTTTATGTGACATATCTCATTTCAAAATCTGTTTATTTTAAGTATTTGTTTTTCTTTCTTTTTTTTAAGTAAATTATCAATCTTCCAATGAAAACAAACATTTCAAAAATATTTGTACAAATTTACTGAATTTTTTTTGGTTGGCAACTCATGACTTCCCTTTAATATATGACTTTAAATAATGACACAATGGAAAAGGAAATCGAACCTGTTTCCATGCCACCCAGTCTAGGCAACTCCGGGGCACATGCAGCCTCTTGCGGTTGTGGTGCCTCGGGGATCAGTTCTTGGGCCACCTGTTTGTTGCCTTCATTTTCTGATCCGACAGAGGAACCAGAGGGTTCATTAGTCTTTTCTTCGGTGGCTGGCTGTTTTTTTGAACCAGCTAGGGGGCTCTTATCAAGCCGGGCTAGACGCCTCCTGCGAATCTGTAAATATAGATCATAAGATGTTTAACAACTTAAAATCCGTCTGGATAGATTTCTTTGAGTAGCAGTGGATTAACCCTAACTCCCTAGGCCCACTTGCTTACACATAACCTGAATCCTTCCTAACTCCCTAGGCCCATTTGCTTACACTTAACCTGAATCCTCCAAAATCATTCATTAGTAAAGCAAGCACATGACATGTATGCCCAAGCCGCATGTGTAGTTTTTTCACAGACACTCACAAAGCACCGAGTACAGTGCTACATACACGTCGGTTTAGGGCAAAATTAAATCCATTGTTTATTACCCGATGCAAGAATTTCACCAAACACTATTATAGCACCCTCTGTTGACTTCATTTGTCAATTGCTACCTGATTAACTTCATAATGACTGTCAACTGAGGGCGCTATACTACATGTATGTTGATGAAATAAATACTGGAAATTTTGGGAGTCATTTTACATGGGTTTTTTTTTTACTGTTGGCATTCTATAGTTGAAAAGCTTCAGTGACTTCAGTGGGCTAAATATCAAATAAGAATTTGTTATTTGTGAACCAGATTTGGTGTGCAATGGAGATCAATGGGACAATGTGACGTCACATTTAAACCAAAACGGGATGGGTATGCGTACCACCGTGCAGAAAACGTGCCACAGTTTTGTAAACAAAGGTCACATTGTCTATACTTCTGCCCAAAGAAAAAGCCATGATTTGTAAATAGGGTGTCCAATAGGGCTGTGCGTTTTCGGATATTTTTGGAACCGGATACCCAAAATCAGGAAACTTCGGATACCCGGATACCCGTTTTGATTTTTGTTGAAAACATGCCTCCGGTGGTGTACAAATACATGTACTGTAAATGGTAACAAATTGACTTTTATAGAGGATACCATACTTAAATCAATCTTTTCGTTACTTGAGTGCAATGTCTTGAATTTAAATATAATTGTCTGTAAAAGTGTAAACATTACATTGTTCAAGAGTCACAGATTTATGTTCACACCGCTCAAATGTTAAGTCCGAATTTTAAAAAGTCGAAAAATGGAACCAGGTAATGACCGTTTCGGTCGGGTATCCGGATACCTGGCACAGCTCTAGTGTCCAAATTTGTTATTGTTTAAATTACTGTCCAAATATTAACCCTCCTACTGTAGCGGCACTTTAGTGGCAAGTAGCTAGGTCAAATTGCTTTGACTGTTGACCCAAATGTGCACAGAGGGGCATCTGTGACTGGTTTTTACTGTCATTTTGACCGCCCTCAACAATAACACTAACACTTTAACCCTGCCCATTTAACTTGCAGTGTAGTTGACGATCATCACTGCGCAAATCTTGTGCGCTCAATGAGACCTGCGGTGATCAGCATCAACTGCACGTAAACACTGAAGCCATCCGCAGCGATGACTCCATAATAATAATAATAATAATGTGTGGACTTATATAGCGCACGTATCCACCAACTGAGTGGTGCTCAAGGCGCATTTTATTACCCCTGCTCATAAGGCTCATAAATAATTTCTGAAACCATCTCAGCTCCCTGGGGAGTATACAGCTCAATTGCTGCCATTACAGCGCATATAGGGCTCATCAACCAACTCTGCCCTCACAGGTACCCATTTAGCCCCTGGGTGGAGAGAAGCAATTATGGTTAAGTGTCTTGCTCAAGGACACAAGTGTCACGGCCGGGATTCAAACCCACATTCTGCTGCTAACACCAGAACTTGAGTCCGGTAAGCTAGACCGCTCGGCCACGACACTCCATACGGTTAACTGGCACAGTGACCCTGTTTGAAAAGCGCGCAGCCATAAAGGCGATGCAACAAATTCATTAGGCAAATATTTCAAACATCTTTCAGATACGGTTTTTAATAAATAACTTGCAAAGAGTTAGTTATCGGTTTAGATAAATATGCAGAGTTTCCAGAAATAGGGAAAAGGTAGCCCCATCCCCTTTTTAACCCTCCTACACATGGAGGCCACTCCGATCCACAAAATTCTGTTCTTGAGCAACCTTCAGTACATACATGTACAAGCCTGCTGTCCTTTCCAAGTAATCTTACAAAATCAACTGTGTGTCACCCAAGGACACTGTAAATGTTTGAACATATTAGTATGGCCTGCAATGTATCAATGGGAGACCACCTTACCCTGCAATCTCAGTGGTGTGACAGTGCACAGAAGGGTAACCATAGGAGGCCACTGGCAACAGCTAATGGTCTGGAGTGGCCTGAATGGGTTGTTTCAAAAATTGCACTGATTGTAGGAGGGTTAAAAAGACAAAGTAATGTTAAAGTTAAAATCATAAATGTTAAACAGGGCGGAATCTCCCCATTAGACTGAAAGAACACC
Organism: Zoroaster sp. YZ-2022; assembly: GCA_029582265.1. Lineage (NCBI taxonomy): Eukaryota > Metazoa > Echinodermata > Asteroidea > Forcipulatida > Zoroasteridae > Zoroaster > Zoroaster sp. YZ-2022. Next base: position 23,132,044 of record CM055836.1, read on the forward strand.
GAGCGCACGGCCGCAGAGGAGATTTTGAGAAGTCAGCCATCGTCAAGCACTCACACATCAAGGACCACCAAATCGACTGGCAGGCAGCCCAACTCATCACACCCATCGACACATGGCACCCCAGATGCATCAGAGAGGCCATCGAGATCGTTAAACACGACACTGTTCCACAGGACATCGGCTTCTACATCAGCAACATTTGGCGACCACTACTACGGACTGAAGGATCCTCTATATCCAAAGTCCACAACCCACCCCAGACTGAGGGATCTCCTATATCCTACATGTAAGTTAACCACCCTCCTTCCCCCCGTGCTTGTCAACAACTGATTCGGTTCAGTGAGCACACACTCCTTCCCCCAACTCCTAGGATCCTAGTCTCGCCTGCACGCCTCAACGAACTAATCCTCCAGCGTCCTGTCATCGCGTAATCCTCCAGCAGCCTACATGTACTTAAGCAGCAGCATTTCCCAGAGTCCGGCATTCTCCTGAGGACGATCAGAGCACACTGATCGAAACGTCGAGTTGTACCGCCAGTTCTTTTCAGAACTAATTACTACTCAATTGAGAATTTCACATGGTATCACCGCAATTAGTCTTACTTATAAATGTTATTGTTAATGCATTTAAGACCTATGCTATATCGTCCATGTACATAATTCGCCGCACTCGTGAAATGACGCACTTACCTTTGGCTTAGCATTTCTCGGAAAACTTACAAAACTATGGCATATTACTGGTTGCATAAACTTATCTAAGTCGTGCTTGTTACAAAAATAAAAATCATAGTGAAATTGTATGATTTACTAGAAAGTTAGTGCTTGTGAACGTGGACAAAGTTGTTTAACCACTGATTTTACTAGATACAAATATTAAGGGATGTACATGACCTCATTTTTTTTCATGAACATCTGTGATTTTATTGTTCTATGCCGTCAACGAGCTGTTGTCTATGGAAACCAAAAGATATGAATGCTTTGCATTTGTTGCAATGATTTTGTAAAGAAATACTGATCCTCAAAATGGACACATTCCTTATTGAAGAAGCGAACGAAGACTACTTAATAATAATTCATTGGTGTTTACTTCATCAGGAGTGGAAAATTATTGAGAAAATGACACATTAAGATCATGGTTATGAAAAGAAATCTTTTACTTGACAAAATGTTAACAGCATTGACACATTTCAAAGTTTTAAAATACTTTTTTGCAAAAATGTTAACCACCTTCCATTTTATTGGTCTTTCAAGAATATCGATTAAAAGTTCTGAGAGCTTCTCCAAATTATACCATTTTATTTTAAAAATCTAAAACAATATTTGTATTTTCAAGATTAAAAACAATTTTACAACTGTTCTTCTTGGGTACATTTTCTGTGCCCCCATCAACTTTAACAGTTTGGGGGTGAGTCATTACACCAACATCAAAAACAATTCTGTGTGTCTCAAAAAATGGCTCTCAAGACGTCCGCGCGTATGATCACGCATTGAAATTCAGCATTTTACAAGAGAATCCTTCACTGAAACAAACTGAAACATCAAACTGCTAATTTCATTTGTGAATTACTGTCCAGTTGATGATCCATAGGTGCGTCATTTACGGTAAATTGAAGATAGGCCTATATAATAATTAATATATAAAAAATATTAAATTTTTATGTTTAGAAGTTAGGACCAAGAAGACTTTGCTGTAAGCAAGTTTAATGCCTAATGGGCAGTCTTGTACTGTAGCGTTAGAGCAGAGAGGCTAGGCACGAACTCACCAACACTAAAACTACGAAGTATACGCTAGGCTAGCTGTGGTGACCGCAGCCCTACTACCTGACTTTTACAACTTCTGTCATTAACGGACGGTAGTAGGGCTGCGGTGAATGCCCATGGTAGTCCTGTATGGACAAGTATCGATACCGAGCAGGCAATGTTCTGTACCCCAAAAAGGTGTCCCAAACATGAGAAATGATCTTCAAACTCACCTCCAAGATTCTATGCCACCTACAGATGCCTCTTCTGAAGTTTAAAACCATGCAACTTGTATTGGCGAAATGTTATGGACATTTTAAGTTTGGAAAAATGTAAGATTGAACTAGTAAACATGGAAACTGCTGAATTTCCCAACAATGCATTGCGCGCATACACAATGACCCTCCTGCTACCGATAAAAAACGAAAAACAGGCAGTATAGCGCCACCTAGCGATTTTTAGCGTACCAACTATACATTTGGTACGCTAAAAATCGCTAGGTGGCGCTATACTGCCTGTTTTTCGTTTTTTAACGGTAGCAGGAGGGTCATTGTGTATGCGCGCAATGCATTGTTGGGAAATTCAGCAGTTTCCATGTTTACTAGTTCAATCTTGCATTTTTCCAAACTTAAAATGTCCATAAAATTTCGCCAATACAAGTTGCATGGTTTTAAACTTCAGAAGAGGCATCTGTAGGTGGCATAGAATCTTGGAGGTGAGTTTGAAGATCATTTCTCATGTTTGGGACACCTTTTTGGGGTACAGAACATTGCCTGCTCGGTATCGATACTTGTCCATCATCCATACAGGACTACCATGGGCATTCACCGCAGCCCTACTACCGTCCGTTAATGACAGAAGTTGTAAAAGTCAGGTAGTAGGGCTGCGGTCACCACAGCTAACGCTAGGCCTAGGGCCTTAGGGGTATCTTCTTTCATCCATGACCATGGTATGACACAGCATGATCAGATGATGAGCATGATCAGCCGATGATTCACGTCTGAAAACGAGTAAGACAAGTCGAAAATTTTTACTACTTACCTCGTCCGGAGTAAGCTCACTCATAATCGTTGCTCACTTGCTGGTGCTATTGTTGATGTAAATGTGATCAGGTAAGGGGTTGAATTTGTATCATTAACAATGGGAACAAGAGGAAACTTTCCTGAGAAAAAAAAATGAAGATTTATGTTGTTTCTTCTCCTTACAAGGCGGCCATGTTTACTGCTGTGACGTATCAAAATATTTTTGCGATTGCGCGTTAACGCAGTTATGCTTATTGCATCTATTTTTAGAAATATCGAAGTTTGATCACGTGTGAACGTGTCCGGCCGGCCGCCGAGTCGAGTAGTCCCAGCTATAGCTAGCTAGCTAGAGCCGTATACGGCTCTCGAGTCATGAGCAGATCCCATGAGCAGTCCCAGAGCAGTCCGGCCTAACCGCGCCCTCTCTGTCCTGACTGGACCATTCGGATTCGGCAGTACTGCACTAAGTAGTACCATAGAGAAAGCACGGTAGTATACCAGATACTGCACGACGAATGCTATGGCCCCGCCCGGCACACAATATATTTTTGTGTTTTTTTTTGCCACAAGCTTATTCTTAAAGAAAACAATATTTTGGGCTCATTTTCAAGAGTGGGTAAACAAGAAAAAACTTAAATATTTAGAAAATCCACTTTTTTCATTGTTGAATGTAAAAAAATATATATATATATATAATATATTTTTAAATGAAAAAATGGCTTTCATTTTAAAATGTAGGAAATTAAGAAATATAATTAAATTTTTGAGGATCACTATTTGATTATTATATAATTTTGTTACTAAAATATCATCTAAATAACATATGCCTCAGTGAAGTAAGTGCTGTATTTTAAAGAAAAGTGAAATAACTTCCAGTTCGAATCAAGGAAAGATTCCTTCCTCCATGCTCGAACCATCTTTCCTCCATGATGATCGAATGCATCTAACGTTATAATAGACGTCTGTTGATGATCCATGGAGGAAATGAGGAAAATATAGAGCGCTACCTTTGGTATGACCTTAATTTTTTTCTTTGCAAACTTGTTGCAACTCAATTTCTATGAAATTCCCATTTTTAAAAACTTATTGCCTTTTAACAAAAAGTTTTTTTTAAAGAATTTTTGTAAAAATTGCCCACGTTCGTCCTGGAAAAAAATACGCAGGCCGCCGCCGGGGGGCGTATTTGTTTTTTACACCACAGCGACGGGTTTTGTGCGCATTTCGCCCTTGTGTCAAGACTATGAACCCATTCAGCACGCATGCGCGCGAAGGGAATTTCGACACGCAAAAAAAACCTACCATCAACGCGGGAATGGCTCCATTACATGAGTTCCACTGCAGAGCGCCATGGTCGACTGCAGCTTGGAGTTTTCTATCGTCGCGCGCCTAGGGTTTCGTAGTCTCTCTCTCAAGACCGGAATTGGCACTTTTACTGCACAAAACCCGTCGCTGCGGTGTAAAAAACAAATACGCCGCCGGCGCGCCGGGGGGAAATTAGTAAGGGCAGGATAGTCAACAGAGGGCGCAATTATAAACATGGCGGCCACCATGAGCAACAAAACCAAAACAACCGTGGACGTGGTAGGCGTTTAACTTTAAAGAAAGGTCAAGAACTTAGGTAATTTTACCTGCAATTTATTGTTTATATGTTGATGTCATGAGTAAGCAATGTTAAGCTCAAACTAGGCAGTTTCATGAAAATTTGAAGTTGCTTCAATGCTTTTAAAATGTCATATCACTGGATAGAACAAAAAATTAGAAAGAAAATGATGGGTCAATGGTCATGATTGATAGGTTAACCCTATGCAAAGTTACGAATTTTGTTGATTTAAATATTTGGTAATTTTTAAGATCCAGTTTCATTTGAAAAGTTGTGACCGAATTTGCCTGCAATGTATCCTTGTTTGTAGTAGGCCTACTAACAAAGTCTATTTTGCACAAGTTGCACTGTTTTTGTGCCAACGTTACAGTTGGCATGGACTGATCAATTAAGATAATCACGATGTGTAGTATCCATTTATCGACACTAGAAGTGACTACATCCGTAGACTACCCTTTATATTAGAATTTTACCATGAAAGTTCGGCGGGTCACAACTTCGACAGAAAAAAGGATATGAAAAATAGCGCCACCATCGGCGGTTTGCGTGAATCTGCCTACTCAAACGGTAGGGTATTTTGTGTGGGCGTGGAGGAAGACGGGTCAGTCAATGTCGGTTTTGGTGACGAACTTAACGAATAACGTTAACGTTAACTTCACTTTCAGTTTCACTTCACATTCACTTCACTTTCACTTCACTTCATTCAGTTCAGTCACGGCCATGTATGAACGCCAGCCCCTTCCAACTCCAGACTTATATGACACAGAAATATAATGATTTCCATACACTTGTAATAATTATATACCAACAAATTAGGGAAAGAATGTCGTATCATAAGACCGCCACTTTTTAAGGGTTTTTTTGGGAATTTTTTTGCAACCACTAACCAGTTAATAAAATGATTCTATTGATTTTTTGGGGTACAGAAAGCAAAAACTATCTTTAAAATCCACTTTTATGATGGTTTTCGTACTTTATTTCCCTTCTAAAAAATCCTCCCCTTCAGAAAATAGAAGGATCCTATTATAGTTGCAACTGTGCATGTACAATGACCGTGTTGGTCACTAATTGTGGAGTTTACAAGATCAGACTGACATGACTGAGTGAGGAAGTCATCGTATACCAAAAATGCCTGATTTTTCATGAAATAAATATCCTGGAATAATTTGAATGTTCTCCACCTCACTGGGTAGGTAAGATTATCCTCAATTTACCCTAAGGCCATGAGAATGAAAGTCATAGATTTGCGTCCACCGCCCGCATGTCCCTAAAGCTACTGCCTAAATTTTTCATTATTTGCCAAAAAAATCATTATTTGCACAAAAAAGGTATTTCCACCAAACAAATTTAGTTCCAAATCATCCACATCAGTAAAACAAAGTTTTTACCAAATTTCCACCAGTATGTGCGCTATAATCATTAGCACATGTTCTCTTACAGTCTTAGTCCCGCGTACGTCGTTCACTAAAAAGGTCGCATCGCGCTAAAACTGTATGGTAAAACTCCGTCCGATCCGCACCTGCAACTGTACCGCCTTCACATGCACAACACGTTCGCTGTTGAGCCTAGTATGCCTGTGTGTGCGGCCCGCACGTATAATGATGCACGTATGTACACAGATGAGAAGAAACATCTTGTGATTGCGCTGTTATTAATGATCAATGGAAATAATGAATAATGAATAATGAAAAAAAGCCTCATGTGTTTTCGAAATTTCCCGGACGCAAATCTATGACTTTCATTCTCTTGGCCTAAATGACGCACCTAAGGTTATATAATCAACTGGACAGTAACTTACAAATGAAATTAGCAGTTTGGTGTTTCAGTTTGTTTCAGTGAAGGATTCTCATGTAAAATGCTGAATTTCAATGCATGATCATATGCGTGGACGTCTTGAGCGCCATTTTTTGAGACGCACAGAATTGTGGTCGTCAAAAAATTGATGTTGGTATAATGACTCACCCCCAAACTGTTAAAGTTGATGGGGGCACAGAAAGTGTACCCAAGAAGAAAAACAGTTGAATCATGTTTCATCTTATTCCAGATGGTTGTAAAATTGTTTTTAATTTTGAAAATAAAAATATTGTTCTAGATTTTTAAAATAAAATGGTATAATTTGGAGAAGCTCTCAGAACTTTTAATCAATATTCTTGAAAGACCAATAAAATGGAACGTGGTTAAAATTTTTGCAAAAAGTACTTTAAAACTTTGAAATGTGTAAAAATTATGTTAACATTTTGTCAAATAAAAGATTTCTTTTCATAACCATGATATTAATGTTTCATTTTCTCAATAATTTTCCACTGCTTCTTCTATAAGGAATGTGTCCATTTTGAGGATCAGTATTTCTTTAAAAAATCATTGCAAATGCAAAGCATTCATATCTTTTGGTTTCCACAGACAATAGCTCATTGACGGCATAGAACAATAAAATCACAGATGTTCGTGAAAAAAAAATTGAGGTCATGTAAATCCCTTACTATCTCATTTGTATCTAGTAAAATCAGTGGTTAAACAACTTTTTCCACTTTCACAAGCACTAACTTTCCAGTAAATCATACAATTTCACTGTGATTTTTATTTTTGTAACAAGTATGACTTAGATAAGTTTATGCAACCATTAATACGCCATAGTTTTGTAAGTTTTCCGAGAAATGCTAAGCCAAAGGTAAGTGCGTCATTTCACGAGTGCGGCGAATTACGTACATGGACGATACATTATTGGTTATATTGAATGAGAAAAGTGGCAGTCAGATACAACATTCTACCCACGAGAACAGTGGCAGCTGTCATGTATATTCTTTCCACATGTTATACGATATGCCAGTGAAGCTTAGCCCCATTCCAGAACCCAATACACTGGACTCCCTCTGTATCCTTGGCCCTAACCCCACATGTACAAAAAGGAGTGATTTTTCAACTCTTGATCTGCTATAAATTTCTACAATCTAAAATTTTGTGATTAGGTAAGCTTGCCCAAGCAGACACTTTTGGCATGAAGTTCACTATTGTGAGATCGGTAATTTTTTGTGAAATTTTATTTTTATTGTTATTATTTTTTTAATTTAAAAAATGTTTCAAAAATTTCATGAAAGTGAGCTGTCCCAGAATAATGGATTTTATGCCAAAAGTGTCTGCTTGGGCAAGGTTACCTAATTACTAAGTTTTAGGTTGTAATAAATAGCAGATCGAAAGTTGAAAAAAGAGCAAAATCGCTCCTATTTTGTACATGTGGGGCTAGGGCCAAGGATACCAAGGGAGTCCAGTGTATTGGCCCTAGAATGGGGCTAAGTGAAGCTGTGATATTGTGATATTCTGTATTTTCTAATGAGTTAAACTTAATAGTAGCCTGTTATTATTTCCTTAGCTTGGAAAGTCTCACTGCACAACAAGCAACAGAATATGAAGGGAATTCTCGAGTCACTGGGATTGATTCTCGTACTAGCGGCTATTTCTTCTGAGGCAGAAACCAAAATAGGGCTTGGTGGACAATGGACGCTCACAAATGCGAACAAAAGTAAGTGGCATTTAAAACAACAACCTTAACCCTAACTACCTCAAAATACTCCTGGTTTTGCTTGATTTTGATGGATTCAGTACTTCACAGTGTAGCCCAGCGAATAGAGCATGTAGCCATGTGTACCAAATTCCTCAAACTCAACCGGCTGCTGTTGTTGGTTCAGTACTCCACAGTGTAGCCCAGCGAATAGAGCGTGTAGCCATGTGTACCAAATCCATCAAACTCCACCGGCTGCTTTTGTTGGATTCAGGACTGTGCATAGCCAAGCCATGGATGCTTTGCATTCGCTACTGTACCAATTCCATCAAAGTCCAACAATTGGGATACCTTTGTACTGCATGGAGATGGATTGTGGCCGATCGGTGATGTCCAGGGGATTAGTAAATTTTGTTTCAAAGAAACTCCACATTGCCGATCACTTTAATATGTTCATCACTTTTGTTCGTCCCTGCAGGTATTTCAGTTCCCGCCACTGTTCCGGGCGGGGTCTACACCGCCTTAATGGCGGCCAAGAAGATCAGTGACCCATACATGGAGAGTAATGACTTGTTGTACCGCTGGGTAGCATACGACAATTGGACTTACTCTCGGACGTTCAGTTGTAAGATTACCAATTTGACCCTGGATATCATATGAGGGATTTTTTTTCCTTTCATATTACAGCTATTATTAAAAATCTCCAAGGAAATTTCAGTTTAAAATTAATCTTATTTAGTGTCAACTTGCTGATGGTATCAAACATTCCTTGAAATCTCTCTGTCTGAGATATTATAAATTTTAGTCAAACTGCTCAAATTATTTCCAAACTGAAGATATGTTTTAATTAGGCTCACAGGTTGATGTCAGCTATACTAAAATGTCATTCTACGGCTCACCTCAATTATACTATCCTTATTGGGAGATACTTTTATCTTGATTGAAACCCTATTCTCCCAATGAGGATACCAATAGGCCCCGATCGGGACACCCTTGGGTGACATCTACATCTTCTGCTGTATTATCCCGATTGGGAGATACTTTTATCCTGATTGAAACCCTATTCTCCCAATGGGGATACCAATAGGCCCCGATCGGGAAACCCTTGGGTGACATCTACATCTTCTGCTGTATTATCCCGATTGGGAGATACTTTTATCCTGATTGGAACCCTATTCTCCCAATGGGGATACCAATAGGCCCCGATCGGGAAACCCTTGGGTGACATCTACATCTTCTGCTGTATTATCCCGATTGGGACCCTATTCTCCCAATGGGGATACCAATAGGCCCCGATCGGGAAACCCTTGGGTGACAGATACCTTCTGCCAAACTATCCTGATTGGGAGATACCTTTATCCCGATTGAAACCCTATTCTCCCAATGAGGATACCAATAGGCTCCGATCGAGAAACCCTTGGGTGACATCTACATCTTCTGCTGTATTATCCCGATTGGGAGATACTTTTATCCTGATTGGAACCCTATTCTCCCAATGGGGATACCAATAGGCCCCGATCGGGAAACCCTTGGGTGACATCTACATCGTCTACTGTATTATCCCGATTGGGAGATACTTTTATCCTGATTGGAACCCTATTCTCCCAATGGGGATACCAATAGACCCCAATCAGGAAACCCTTGGGTGACATACCTTCTGCCAAACTATCCCAATTGGGAGATACCTTTATCCCGATTGAAACCCTATTCTCCCAATGAGGATACCAATATACCCCATTCATCAGGATGTTCTAGGGAGACAAAGAGACTTTCAAAATACCATGTGAGAATAAATAAGCTTGTCTTTGCTGATCAAAATATCTGAAAGCATTTTTCATAATTTTCTCGTTGACTGCACATTGTAAAAAACTTTCTCACAGTTTGCTTGTTTATCTCGATTTAAAGGGACATTATCATCACGATCAGAGCACACTTTCAACAGGGCATGGAATCAGTGTCCCAGTTTAAGATGAACACAGTGACTGAAATTTACTGGCTCATTTATGCAGCAGCGACGGTAATATGACCTCATCATGTGGGGTATTATTATCAGTCACTGAGTTAATCTAAAACCAGCCTTCCGATTCCATGCCATGTTGATCGTGATGATATTGTCCCTCTAAGCAGAAAACACGCTCATGGAACCTCCCTGCCAACATTACCAGTTTGTTTGTTTATCAGTGAACAAGGGGCAGCTGAGTCCAAGCAGATAAAATTGCTTACCGGAACAATTTTTGCTTAGCACAATTTGCTTAGTACAATTCTCTGCTTAGCAACGTATGAGATTGACCCCAGGTCCTTTAGGTCGGTAAGCAGTTTGCAACAGCTAATTCTCTATCAATTGCTTTGTTTGTTTATCAGTGAGCAAGGGGCAGTTGAGTCCAAGGAATGTTCTGCTCATCTGCGAGGGCCTGGACACGATCGCAACCGTCACGGTCAACGGGAAGAAGATCGGCGAATCCAAGAATATGTTTGTCCGCTACGAGTTTGATTTGAAGAGTGTACTCAAGGTACAAATAACAGTTCACCGTAATTTCACTGCAATTTCACAGTGTCTCTTCCTCTCAGATATCGGTAATAATGTTCACGGTGATTTCATGGCAAATTCGCGGCGCTGTCGAGAATGAATGAGATGCCCCAAAACTGCCACGAGAAGTTCATGGCGTTTTCACAGCGAAGGAATCCCAAGAGTATTTCGTGGCGTTTTTCATGGTGTTGTGTCATCATGAAATTGCCATGAACTATTTATTTCACAGTAAAACGGATATTCAGGGCATTTTCAGGGTAAAGTTATTCATAGTGTCAACTTGAAAAAACAAGTTGGTGAAATTCTTGCGTTGGGAGATAAACAATTGATTTAATTTTGCCCTACACTGACGTGTGTATAGCACTGTATACTCAGTGCTTTCCGAGTGTCTGTGAAAAAAACTACACAGGCGACTCGGGCGGGATTCAAACCCACGACCTCCTGCTTACTAGTGCAGACATCTTAACCTCTCAACCACCGAGCTTGCCCGATGTCGATTTGCTGGCTAGAATCCTATATAGCAGCAGGTGCCGCATGTTAAGACGTCTGCACTAGTTAGCAGGATGTCGTTGGGTTCGAATCCCGCCCGAGTAGTTTTTTCACAGACACTCGGAAAGCACCGAGTATACAGTGCTATACACATGTCGGTGTAGGGCAAAATTAAATCAATTGTTGAAAAAATAAACATGAAAGGCCAAAAAATCTGCAGTTTCTGATCTCCGTGCACGTCGTCTCAGACCCGTGTATAAGCATTTTAATTTGTTTTCTATGAAACGATGTCCAATTGCAGCCAAGATTGCTGGATCAATTGGAATTCTGCCGTGCTGTGTTTTCAACTACTTTTTCACATATGGGTATGAACGTTTGCCTGATTTGTGAGGCCTCTCTTAGCCACTATACTTTGCCTACGGGAAATTTGGTCTGGTTCCAATAACCACGTACAACCGTGTTAACATGGATCACTTTGAAAAAAAATTAACAAAAAAAGTGTGTCACAGCATCAATTTTGAAGCTGACCTATGACCAGAAACCATAGACATTTTTTGGGGGGGCCTAAAAGTTTTTTTAAATCTTTTGAGCACCTATTGACAAAAAAAATACAAAAAAAAAAAATGTATCACAGCATCAATTTTGAAGCCGACCTATGACTAGAAACTGGAACTTTTTTTTGTTTGGCCTAACAGTTTTTCTTTTAATGTTTTGGGCACCTATTGACAATTAATACCAGAGACAGTTATAGGAGATAGTTTTGTTTCTTTCCTTTTTCACTTTTCCTTTTTTTTGTTTATTTTTCATTAGGAGGGGAACAACACCATCTCGATTGCTTTCCAATCTGCTATCACCTATGCACGTGACAAATGGAAAGCCCACAAAGCATACGATGTTCCACCAGATTGCCCCCCAGATGTTCAACACGGCATTTGCCATCCCAACTTCATCCGGAAGGAGCAGTCATCCTTTGCGTGGGACTGGGGGCCTGGCTTCGCCCCTCAGGGAATTTGGTAGGTCAGACTGTTCTTTTTTTGTTGTTGCAAGAGCATTACCCCAAATGGGAAAGAACGCTTCCCTCTATCTAGCCCTAACCTTACCAAATCCTCCAAAACCCTCTTTGCCAAAGTGAAGGATTTTGATGGATTGAGGTTACATGCTACATGCTCTTTGCTAAAGTGAAGGATTTTGGAGGATTGAGGTTATTAGGCATACTTGCCTTTCCATGGTACATGTACATCCATGTTTGTTGTAGTGATTGCAGGGTCAGTGCTTGGGTCAGTGGACACTGTTTATTGCTCCATGCATGCAGGGAGGGTCCCTGGCCATGTACATGTATCACAGATTAGAAACACATGTGTGCATACATGTCATGTGCTTGCTTTACTACTGAAGGATTTTGGAGGATTCAGGTTATGTGTAAGCAAGTGGGCTTAGGGAGTTAGGAAGGATTCAGGTTATGTATAAGTAAATGGACCTAGGGAGTTAGGAAGGATTCAGGTTATGTGTAAGCAAATGGGCCTAGGGAGTTAGGAAGGATTCAGGTTATGTGTAAGCAAGTGGGCCTAGGGAGTTAGGAAGGATTCAGGTTATGTGTAAGCAAGTGGGCCTAGGGAGTTAGGAAGGATTCAGGTTATGTATAAGTAAATGGACCTAGGGAGTTAGGAAGGATTCAGGTTATGTGTAAGCAAATGGGCCTAGGGAGTTAGGAAGGATTCAGGTTATGTGTAAGCAAGTGGGCCTAGGGAGTTAGGAAGGATTCAGGTTATGTGTAAGCAAGTGGGCCTAGGGAGTTAGGAAGGATTCAGGTTATGTGTAAGCAAATGGGCCTAGGGAGTTAGGAAGGATTCAGGTTACGTGTAAGCAAGTGGACCTTGGGAGTTAGGAAGGATTCAGGTTATGTGTAAGCAAATGGGCCTAGGGAGTTAGGAAGGATTCAGGTTACGTGTAAGCAAGTGGACCTAGGGAGTTAGGAAGGATTCAGGTTATGTGTAAGCAAATGGGCCTAGAGAGTTAGGAAGGATTCAGGTTATGTGTAAGCAAATGGGCCTAGGGAGTTTGGAATGATTCAGGTTACGTGTAAGCAAATGGGCCTAGAGAGTTAGGAAGGATTGAGGTTACGTGTAAGCAAATGGGCCTAGGGAGTTAGGAAGGATTCAGGTTACGTGTAAGCAAATGGGCCTAGGGAGTTTGGAATGATTCAGGTTACGTGTAAGCAAATGGTCCTAGAGAGTTAGGAAGGATTCAGGTTACGTGTAAGCAAGTGGACCTAGGGAGTTAAGGCTAGTGAGACAACTAGTGCCGGAATTAAGCGACACACCATTACTAGACTGGTCCGCTGTCCTTATCCTATCAAGGATAGAGACAAGCTGCAGGCATACCAATTCAAGGAATTTCATTGGATACGTAGTGCCGATTGAAGATTTACAGTCACGCTTCGAGGTTCGAGGCTCGCATGCGAATGAATGCTACTACGCGCGCATGTACTTCCGCCATCTAAATATCGCTGGAGATATTGCGTGTGGATGCCCATCATCGCACAAAAAGGTCAAAGTTGAATCTTCGGGAAAATAACATGGCGGCCAGTATCTGGCGTAATTCACGAACTTCAAAGTGTGATGTCAGATCTTCGGGCTATGCCGTCACTAGCATACCCCCAAATGGGAAAGAACACTGCCCTCTATTGACTAGTGAGACGACTAATCACAATTTTGGAATTTGAAAATGGATTTATTGGCTCGCGTGATTTTTATTTTGTTTTTGCGCAGGAAGGATATTCGTATTGAAACATTTGGATGTGCAGTCATCCGAGATGTAATCGCAACTGGTATTCCGTGGAATGGTATGTTTACTTGGTTTGGATGTAATGTTTTGGGCTGGGTTTGTGTTGGGCTGGGTTTGTGTTGGGATGGGTTTGTGTTGGGATGGGTTTGTGTTGGGCTGTGTGTTTGTGTTGGGCTGTGTGTTTGTGTTGGGCTGGGTTTGTGTTGGGCTGTGTGTTTGTGTTGGGCTGTGTGTTTGTGTTGGGCTGGGTTTGTATTGGGATGGCTATTGGGATGGGTTTGTGGTGGGCTTGTGGTGGGCTGGGTATTGTGTTGGGCTGTGTGTTTGTGTTGGGCTGGGTTTGTGTTTGGCTGGGTTTGTGTTTGGCTGGGTTTGTGTTGGGATGTATCCTGAGATGTGTTTTATTTAGGGTGGGTTTTCTGTTTTGATGGGTCCTGAGTTTGGGCTGTTTCTGATTGGGTCGGGTCTTCTTTACGGCCAAATTTTGGATTAGGGTTTTGGTTGGGTTTAAAGAAAGGTTCATGAACCCTAACCCCCTAGGTATTCTGGCTGGGAACCTTCCTGAATCCTCCAAAATTCGTCAGTGCACTTTTAGAAACATGCCCTTATCTTCAAAATGCACCATGCATTTTCGTTGATCTTTCATGTTCAGTACTTATGGCCTGAACTTCTTGCCAGGTAGTAATAATTTTTTGTTTCTGAAAGTACTGAATTTTTTCCAAAAAAAGAAAAGTGCCCCTTGGAGGATTTTCATGGATTTTGGGTCGTTGCACTACACATTTGGCAGCATGGGCTGCATACTCCCCAGGGAGTTGAGATGGTTCTAGGAATGATATAACTGGCCCGATGACAGGGGTAATAATGTTCATGAGCGTCAAACTTGGCGGATGCCAGTGCAATATAAGTGTCCATTATTATTATTAAAATAAAATAAATGTTTTTTGGTTTTTTATTTAAGAATTCTATGTCACCCCGTGGTCAGTCGACGTCACTGTCTTCTTTGAACTGGGCTCGTCCAGCACCTGCAAGGGATATTTACGGGCCGGTTTCGAGGCGCTGAACATCAGCCACCAGGCATCAGTCAAGCTGACCAAGGGAAAGACCAGATTTTCCTTGAAGTTCCAAGTTCCAACGGTGACTTTTAGATCTTTAAAAGTTTCTTTAGGATTTTTTTTTTTCAAGTTTTTTCTTAAATTTCTATGATTTTTTTTTTTTTTTTTTAAATTTTTTTTTTAGACTCTAAATGTTTCCACCAGGTACCGGTCAAGTTAGTAAAAGAAAAAGGTCAGCTTTTCCGTTGAATTTTCAAATTCCATGTGAGACTTTTTTCAAATACTATATACTAATACTTAGGCCTACAGTCCTCTTAGGGGCTACTGAGTAATTGTAAAACTATTGGCTCAAACTATTCATTAACCCTAACCCCTTCCTGAATCCTCCAAAATCTATCAGTGCACTTTTGGAAACATGCCCTTATCTTCAAAATGCACCATGCATTTTCGTTGATCTTTCATGTTCAGTACTTATGGCCTGTACTTCTTGCCAGGTAGTAATTTTGCCAGGTAGTAATAATATTTTGTTTCTGAAAGTGCCGAATTTTTTTCCAAAAAAAAGAAAAGTGCCCCTTGGAGGATTTTGATGGATTTGGGGTGGTTAGGGTTAAGCTTGCTTCATTCCTTTACCAGATTTGAAAGCAACTGTTCTGTTGTGGAACAGCTTCTTGAAGCAGACAAAAGAAGTGATAATTGACATTCCTAATACCTTTGACCTTTTCATGGCTGTTTATGCATTATGGTAAATGCCAAGAGTGTTTCGGGTTTTGCCAGAGCTGGTCACAAATCAGACCCCTGTTCCAAGCTTTCTAACTTTGTACGTTAAATCCTTAACCCTAACCTTCCCAAATCCTCCAAAATCCTCTTTGCTAAAGTGAAGGATTTTGAAGGATTGAGGTTACATGGTACCTGCTTTTTGCTAAAGTGAAGGGTTTTGGAGGATTGAGGTTATTAGGCATACTTGCCTTTCCATGGTACATGTACATCCATGTTTGTTGTAGTGATTGCAAGGTCAGTGCTTGGGTCAGTGGACAATGTTTATTGCTCCATGCATGCAGGGAGGGTCCCTGGCCATGTACATGTATCACACATTAGAAACACATGTGTGCATACATGTCATGTGCTTGCTTTACTACTGAAGGATTTTGGAGGATTCATGTTATGTGTAAGCAAGTGGGCCTAGGGAGTTAGGAAGGATTCAGGTTATGTGTAAGCAAATGGGCCTAGGGAGTTAGGAAGGATTCAGGTTATGTGTAAGCAAATGGGCCTAGGGAGTTAGGGATGATTCAGGTTATGTGTAAGCAAATGGGCCTAGGGAGTTAGGAAGGATTCAGGTTATGCGTAATCAAGTGGGCCTATGGAGTTAGGAAGGATTCAGGTTATGTGTAAGCATGGAGGCTTCCTCCATGGTGTAAGCAAGTGGGCCTAGGGAGTTAGGAAGGATTCAGGTTATGTGTAAGCAAATGGGCCTAGGGAGTTAGGAAGGATTCAGATTATGTGTAAGCAAATGGGCCTAGGGAGTTAGGGATGATTCAGGTTATGCGTAAGCAAATGGGCCTGGGGAGTTAGGAAGGATTCAGGTTATGCGTAAGCAAATGGGCCTAGGGAGTTAGGGATGATTCAGGTTATGCGTAAGCAAATGGGCCTGGGGAGTTAGGAAGGATTCAGGTTATGCGTAAGCAAGTGGGCCTAGGGAGTTAGGAAGGATTCAGGTTATGCGTAAGCAAGTGGGCCTAGGGAGTTAGGAAGGATTCAGGTTATGCGTAAGCAAGTGGGCCTAGGGAGTTAGGAAGGATTCAGGTTATGCGTAAGCAAGTGGGCCTAGGGAGTTAGGAAGGATTCAGGTTATGCGTAAGCAAATGGGCCAAGGGAGTTAGGAAGGATTCAGGTTATGCGTAATCAAGTGGGCCTAGGGAGTTAGGAAGGATTCAGGTTATGTGTAAGCAAGTGGGCCTAGGGAGTTAGGAAGGATTCAGGTTATGTGTAAGCAAGTGGGCCTAGGGAGTTAGGAAGGATTCAGGTTATGTGTAAGCAAGTGGGCCTAGGGAGTTAGGAAGGATTCAGGTTATGTGTAAGCAAGTGGGCCTAGGGAGTTAGGGAGGATTCAGGTTATGTGTAAGCAAGTGGGCCTAGGGAGTTAGGAAGGATTCAGGTTATGTGTAAGCAAATGGGCCTAGGGAGTTAGGAAGGATTCAGGTTATGTGTAAGCAAGTGGGCCTAGGGAGTTAGGGAGGATTCAGGTTATGTGTAAGCAAGTGGGCCTAGGGAGTTAGGAAGGATTCAGGTTATGTGTAAGCAAGTGGGCCTAGGGAGTTAGGAAGGATTCAGGTTATGTGTAAGCAAGTGGGCCTAGGGAGTTAGGAAGGATTCAGGTTATGTGTAAGCAAATGGGCCTAGGGAGTTAGGAAGGATTCAGGTTATGTGTAAGCAAGTGGGCCTAGGGAGTTAGGAAGGATTCAGGTTATGTGTAAGCAAGTGGGCCTAGGGAGTTAGGAAGGATTCAGGTTATGTGTAAGTAAGTGGGCCTAGGGAGTTAGGAAGGATTCAGGTTATGTGTAAGCAAATGGGCCTAGGGAGTTAGGGTTAATGAAAAGAGTTGTCAATGGGTTTCTGATGATCGTTGGAGCCAGCATGTGTGAGGTGGTTCTGATTTATATTGGAATTACATCACACTTACCAACGGGATAGAACAATACTACAGTAATTCAGTAAATTTGTTTCTGTTTGCTCCATTAACCCTAATTGAGGTTATTAGGCATACTTGCCATCCTTCCTCCATGGTACATGTACAACCATGTTGGTTGTAGTGATTGCAAGGTCAGTGCTTGGGCCAGTGGACGCTGTTTATTGCTCCATGCATGCAGGGAGAGTGCCTGGCCCTGGGTAATGTAGATGTATCACAGATTAGGTAAAAATTGTATCTTTGCATGGTGAAGAGGATAAGAAAAACTAATTGCGGTGCACCATGTGAAATTCCAGTTCTTTTCAGAACTAACTACTACTCAATTGAGAATTTCACATGGTGTCACCGCAATTAGTTTTACTTATCACAGATTAGAAACACATGTGTGCATACATGTCATATCTGCATACAAGGGTAGTGGTCATTGCGCTTGCTTTACTACTGAAGGATTTTGGAGGATTCAGGTTATGTGTACAAGCAAGTGGGCCTGGGGAGTTAGGATTAATTTCATTTGTTTATTTCTCGCAGGCAGAGACATGGTGGCCGGCAGGATTTGGGGGTCAGCTGCTCTATCGACTCCAAGTCTCATTCGATGGAGCAATTGGTTCCAATGTCCGCGAGTCATCCTCAAAATCACTTCAGTTTGGATTCCGTCACGTGGAGCTTGTACAGCAGAAGGTTCCGAATTCCAAAGGTTAGTTAATTCATCTGCAAATATTTCCTCTCAACCAAAAAAAAATGGAAAAGCAGTGATCTGGTTGCAACATAAAACAGTCATCTGTTTCACAAATCCAAATTGTACATGGCATGAGTGATGCGTCATCTGATGACTATTTTGTGTTTTGACCTCCAAAGGTTAGTTCAGAAATCAGCAATGTTTCTCTCTCAGAAAAAATTGGAATAGCAATGTCAGTTGGCGACATAGAACAGTCGTCTGATGGTGTACAGTTCTTTCACAAATTCAAATTGTACATGGAATGAGGGATGCGTCATCTGATGACTATTTTGTGTTTTGACTTCCAAAGATTAGTTCAGAAATCATCAATGTTTCTCTCAGAAAAAATTGGAATAGCAATGTCAGTTGGCGACATAGAACAGTCGTCTGATGTTGTACAGTTCTTTCACAAATTCAAATTGTACATGGAATGAGGGATGCGTCATATAACGACTATTTTGTGTTTTGACTTCCAAAGATTAGTTTAGAAATCAGCAATGTTTCTCTCAGAAAAAAGTGGAATAGCAATGTCAGTTGGCAACATAAAACAGTCGTCTGATGGTGTACTGTTGTTTCGCAAGTTCAAATTTTACTTGTTCCGATACAGAAATACAGAAATTGATGTTTTAACCCTCCTACCATAGCTGCACTTTAGTGGCAAGTAGCTACAGAGGTCAAAAATCAGTCAACTGCCTGTTGTGACTGTTGACCCAAATGTGCACACAGGGGCATTTTTGACTGGTTTTTACTGTCATTTTGACCACCCTGAACAATACCACACAATGCTTTTTACCAGTCAAAAACAGTCGACTCATTTTGACCTGTAAATGTAACTTACTACATGTAAAGTTTGACAGTGTTCGACTTGTCAGTGCATTTGATATACCTTGGCAAGTATATCAACATTTTGACTGATTTTGACCCCTTGCAGTCATAGAAGGGTTAACAGCCCCAAAAAAGGGCGATAATCTTTCGGCCAAAAAAAAAAAAATTCAGTTTCTGGTCTTTGCGCGTGTCATCTCAGACCCCACATGTCAGCATTTTTAATTTCCTTTTTTTGTTGCCTTATACGATGTCCCATTGCAGCCAAAATTGCTAGATCGGTTGGAATTCTAGATCGGTTGGAATTCTAGATCGATTGGAATTCTAGATCAATTGGAATTCTAGATCGATTGGAATTCTAGATCGATTGGAATTCTAGATCGATTGGAATTCTAGATCGATTGGAATTCTAGATCGATTGGAATTCTAGATCGATTGGAATTCTGCTATTTTAAATGACTTTTTCACATAGGGGTTTGAACGTTTGCCCGATTTGTGAGGCCTCTCTTAGCCACCATACTTTGTATATGGGAAATTTGGTCCCTGCGTATACATGTATCACGTATTTCCCTGTTGGCAAAAAAAAATTACAAAAAAAGCAACAAAAAAAAAAAAGACGCGTCACTACACCGATTTTGAAGCTGACCTATGACCAGAAACTGGAGACTTTTTTTGGGTGGTCTTAAACAAACTATAAATCTTTTATCAATGTTATTTGCAAAACAGGACTGTCCTTCTACTTCAAGATCAACTACCAACCGACCTTCATCAAGGGGGCGAACTGGATACCGGCCGATGCATTTCAGGAGCGCGTGTCTCGCGCTCAGCTCAAGAACCTCCTGCAGTCCCTGGTGGACGCTAACATGCACGCCACGAGGGTGTGGGGAGGCGGGGTCTACGAGCAGGACGCCTTCTACGAGATCTGCGACGCGCTCGGGATCATCGTGTGGCAGGATTTCCAGTTTGCCTGCGCCATGTACCCGGTGGACGAGGAGTTCCTGGGCAGTGTAAGGCTAGAGGTTATCCAACAGGTAAACTCTTATGGAAAGGAGGATTACAGACTTAAAGGGAAAAATATTGTCAGGATCAACAGGGCATGGAATCAGAGTGCTTGTATTAGATTAACTCAGTGACTGAAAATAAATACCCCACATGATAAGGTCATATAACCGTTGCTGCTGCATAAATGAGCCAGTAATTTTCAGTTATGGTGTTCATCTTAAACTAGGACACCGCGATTCCATCATGGGCGGATCCAGAACATTTTTTAGGGGGGGCTGAGAATCAAAAACAATTTTTTTTCAGTTCTACAAAAATTACAATGAAATAATCAAAGGGAGAGAAAAACAAAGCACAGTGAGGGAATGGCAGTGCGTTCTCCCCTCCCCTCCCCTCCCCTCTCTCTCTTTTTCTCTCTCTTTTTTTTAAACGATTTTAGGGGGGAGGCTACAACCCCCTTAGCCCCCCCCCCTGGATCCGCCAATGTCCATGCCCTGTTGAAAGTCTGCTCTGATCGTGACGATTAGGCCTGTGATTTCTCAGGATTTTTCCTGATTTCAGGATTTTTTTACGAATATCCCTTTGCTTCAATATTTTCATGAAAAAAAAAGAAGAGAATTAGCCACCAAGGAAAGAAAGAAGTAGCCTGTATTGTGTCCAAACCTCTAGTTTCTTGTTTGTGGGGATGTGGAGAGTCTGTAAATCCTCCAAAATTAACCATCTCCCTATTGCCTTATTAAAGTAGCCACCAAGGAAAGAAAGAAAGAAGTAGCCTGTGTTGTGTCCAAACCTCTAGTTTTTTGTTTGTAGGGATGTGGAGAGTCTGTAAATCCTCCTAAATTAAACATCCAGGAGGTTCAGGGGGGCTTTGTCCTCTAGACCAAAGGGAGACCCAGGACCGCTACCCATTTTTCAGGATTTTTCACTTTTGTCAAATCACACCCCTGAACGATACTGCCCATTTAACTCTTGCATAGTACTTGCCATTATGAGTGTAGTGGTTTAGTGTGGGTATGCATCTGACATAAAACACATTAAAGGGGGCCACTTTCCTACCGTCACGTTAGCAGTTTTTCTTATGGTTGTAATTTTTTTTTTTAAATATCTGAAACCACCCAAAAAGAATTTCAACGTTTGAATAGACATGCATGCTTATCCCAAAGATAATTTGAGTTGATTATTACTATTATTTTTTTAAGTAGCCTAAAATTTCCATCAACAAATGGACGGAAAATTGAGGTAACTTTTTCCGTCCAATTTTTATGGAAATTTGAGGGTAAAAAAAAAATTAAAAAATTAAAAAATAAAATAAATCAACTCAAATTAGTTCTAGTATAAGCCTGCATGTCCATTCACATGTTGAAACACTTTTTGAGCGGTTTCAGGTACTTAAAAATAAATAACAACCATTGGAAAAACTGCTAATGTGACGGATGCAAAGTGGCCCCCTTTATTGTGTTTTATGTCATTTAGTACGTAGGAATTATGTTCGACACAGTTATTCCACCTTTAGAAAAACTGACAGATGAAGGGGTTTTGGCGGGTATGTCAAACCACTGGCAAAATGGATTGAGGGTTGGAATTTCTTATTTGTGAACCAGATTTGGTGTGCAATGGACATCAATGAGACAATGTGATGTCACATTTAAACCAAAACGGGATGGGCATGCGTACCACCGTGCAGAAAACGTGCCAGTTTTGTAAACAAATGTCACATTGTCTATACTTCTGCCCAAAGAAAAAGCCATGATTTGTAAATAGGGTGTCCAATAGGGCTGTGCATTTTCGGATATTTTTGGAACCGGATACCCGAAATCAGGAAACTTCGGAAACCCGGATACCCGTTTTCATTTTTGTTGAAAACATGCCTCCGGTGGTGTACAAATACATGTACTGTAAATGGTAACAAAATTGACTTTTATAATACAGAGGATACCATACTTAAATCGATATTTTCTTTACTGTGTCGTTTTTATTAAAGTAAAATAATTAGCCAAACAATTAGGCAAACATTCCTTCCTGTGCTGCTGGTTTGATAAGTTGTTTGAAGCAGCTGCTGCCAGGCCCTTGGCAGTCTTAACGATTCGATATAATGTATCACAAACAGTTGGAGAAAAGTGTATGGAAAATGACCCTGAAATACTGCAAAGGCTTTATTGGAGTGTAATCTCTTGAATTTAAAGATAATTGTCTGTAAAAGTGTAAACATTACATTGTTCAAGAGTCACAGGTTTCTGTTCACTCTGCTCAAATGTTCAGTCCGAATTTTAAAAAGTCGTAATTGGAACCGAAAAATGGAACCGGGTAATGACAGTTTCGGTCGGGTATCCGGATACCCGGATAACCGGCACAGCCCTAGTTGGATTAAGTATTGCATATCTGTAAGCAGTATTGTGTTATCCAACAGTACCTTTGGGTGTATTTTTGATGCCCCTGTTTTGCTAAATAGACACCCTACACAATCACGTTTAAAAGTATTGTAAGTTGAATATTTGGAAACCCTGTTTTTTGAAAGAACTAGATTTTTAAATGATATTTACAAATTATACTTTGGTAGGCAAGGAGGGATGGATGGGGGTTCAAGAGTACAAGACGCATTCATAAATATAAACAAAAATTATCAAACCTTCGAAATACAAATGTATTTAGGGAGGAGGGTCAAAGCCATGGTACAGCCCAGCCTTTGAGAAGCCCGGCCAGGCCCAGGCTACCTGGCCTCCTAATCTGTCTTTTGTGAGTCCTAATCCTGTAACAATACAGTACCTGAGCTATATGAGATCTATTCATTAGTACTAGAGGGTCTTTTGTGTTCAGCTAGGGGATTATGTAGGCCAGTAGGCAGGGGAAAAGCCTGGGCCTGGCTGGGCTTCTCAAAGGCTTGGCTGTACCATGACTTTGGCCCTCATCCCTTAAGGAACTATACACCTTTGGTTATTAGCTGATTACAAAATTACTAAGTTGTAGTCTGTGAAGTAAGACTAATTGCATTGACACCATGTGAAATTCTCTATTGAGTAGTTATTATTTCTGAAAAGAGTAATCTGTTGTTGTTATTGTTCACATTCTGTTGTTTTTGTTTTTTTTTTGTTTTTTTTACAGACGAGACGTCTGGCCAGTCATCCGTCCATCATCGCTTGGAGTGCCAACAACGAAAATGAAGTCGCCCTCAGACAAAACTGGTAGGTTTTTTTTAATGAGGTTTGGGGGCGGAGGAATAGAAGTAGGGGCTAGGGCTAGGTTTACAATCCCTTCAATTGACGAGGTTTTGATTGTCTCGAGTGCACACAATGACGTATTGTTTGCTCTGAACTTAGGTACGGCACTGCCCAAAATTTTACACAGTACAAGAAGGACTTTGTCACCCTGTATGTCGACACCATCTTGAAGGCGGTGAAGGAGAACTCCAACCTGCCGGCGGTGAGTTCTAGTCCCTCCAACGGCCCCGAGAGCAAGATGGAAGGATGGGTTGCCAAGGATCCCACCGACCCTCACTATGGCGACGGTAAGAATGGAGGACATCTTTCGTATGTTGTATGTTTGAAAAATACTTTAAAGCCCTGTTGGACATCATGCTTGCAGGCCACAAACACAGGTTAAACTTGAATAATGGTTTCCAAAATAGGTCACGTGCGCTGCACGCTTTACAGAAAACCTACGCACTGTGTCCTCGCAATCTGTCAATGCGTTAAGGGTCAGAGGTCGACACGTATCATGCGCGATGCGCAAGGTTGTGTTTCCATCTTTGTATTAGCGGCACGCACGGAGATAGGAATGTTGAGATCAATCGATATGTAGAAATAAGGCGCGAACAGCCCAATTGCAACACCATTATCAGGACTGTGATTTCTCTGGATTTTTCAAATTTTTCAGATTTTTACAAATCTCCTTTTGCCTATAAAGAATTTTCTTGAAAGAAGAGAAGTAGCCACCAAGGAATGGAAGAAGTAGCCTGTATTGTGTCCAAACCTCTCGTTTCTTGTTTGTGGGGATGTGGAGAGTCTGTAACTCCTCCTAAATTAAACATCCAGGAAGGTTCAGGGGGCTGTGTCCTCTAGACCAAAGGGAGACCCAGGCCCACTACCCATTTTTCAGGATTTTTTTTTATACTTTTGTCAAGTCACACCCCTGCATTATAACAAATATGATGCGGTCCACAATAAACGAATGTGCATCTTGACAGTAAAACATCTGCCCAGCCCAGAATTTCTTCTCGATCTCTTGCAGTTCACTTCTACAACTACAGCGACGACTGCTGGAACGTGTCAGTGTACCCCAAGCCGCGGTTTGCGTCGGAGTACGGGTTCCAGTCATGGCCCTCGTTTGCAACGCTGAGGCCAGTCTCCCAGAACGTTGACTGGTCGATGGGTAGCAACTTCAGCGTGCACAGACAGCACCATCAGGACGGTTGGTTATCCATATTTTGTAATATTAATGTACAGGAACCACCCTGTCAGTTAACGGATAGTTCGCTAAACCGTTTAACCAAATCTTTCACGGTCGGTTAGCCGCAAGTTGGCACCTTACAGCCACACAACCTAGATCGTCAGCAAATGGAACAATGTGTATACATTTTCAATCAAAAAGCATCAATAAACTGCCCGCAATGATTGTTTAATAACCAATCCGGCCAACAACAAAAAAAAGTTTAGAACAACAAAATGGGCGGCAATTTCTTCCAAAATTGTTGGCCGTGTTTTTAAAATGTTTTTTAAATGTTGGAGTGTCGTGGCCGAGCGGTCTAGCTTACCGGACTCAAGTTCTGGTGTTAGCAGCAGAATGTGGGTTCGAATCCCGGCCGTGACACTTGTGTCCTTGAGCAAGACACTTAACCATAATTGCTTCTCTCCACCCAGGGGTTAAATGGGTACCTGTGAGGGCAGAGTTGGTTGATTAGCCCTCTATGCGCTGTAATGGCAGCAATTGAGCTGTATACTCCCCAGGGAGCTAAGATGGTTTCAGGAATGATTTATGAGCCTTATGAGCAGGGGTAATAATATAATGCGCCTTGAGCACCACTCAGTTGGTGGATACGTGCGCTATATAAGTCCACACATTATTATTATTATTACGTGTATACATGTACATGTATGGGAGTGGGTTTTATTATTATTATTATTATTATTATTATTATTATTATTATTATTATTATTATTATTATTATTATTATTATTATTATTATTATTATTATTATTATTATTATTATTATTATTATTATTATTATTATTATTATTATTATTATTATTATTATTATTATTATTATTATTATTATTATTATTATTATTATTATTATTATTATTATTATTATTATTATTATTATTATTATTATTATTATTATTATTATTATTATTATTATTATTATTATTATTATTATTATTATTATTATTATTATTATTATTATTATTATTATTATTATTATTATTATTATTATTATTATTATTATTATTATTATTATTATTATTATTATTATTATTATTATTATTATTATTATTATTACTATTATTACTGTTACCGTTACGTTATTATCACATTATCACATCACAGTTACTGTTATTATTATTATTAGCTGGTTAGTAAATTTCAGGCCTGTGATTTCAGGATTTCTTTTTACAAATCTCCCAAAAGAGAAATAGTCACCAAGGAAAGAAAGAAGTAGCCTGTATTGTGTCCAAACCTCTAGTTTCTTGTTTGGTGGGGATGTGGAAGAGTCTGTAAATCCTCCAAAAATGAAACATCCAGGAGGTTCAGGGGGGCTTTGTCCTCTTGGCCAAATGGAGACCCCGGCGTGTTACCCAGTTTTCCGGATTTTGTTTACTTTTTGTCAAATCACATCCCTAAAATTAATCAACGGTGCGTTTTTTGGTTGGTTAACTGGTTCACCGTCCCAGCGATTCAGTGATTGTTTCAGCTCATTTCATCGTGTCTTTCACAAGAAAACAGTGAAAATGCATTCAGATGTGGAACAGTGCTGGGCGATTAGTAAAATTCACTACTGCTGTGCGATTACTCGCTGGTACTCGATTAATCACAAGTATTGACCGCATAACCCTAACCCCCTAGGTATTCTGGCTAGGAACCTTCCTGAATCCTCCAAAATCCCATCAGTGCACTTTTGGAAACATGACCTTATCTTCAAAATGCACCATGCATTTTCGTTGATCTTTCATATTCGGCACTTACGGCCTGTACTTCTTGCCAGGTACATGTAGTAATTTTGTCCCATTTGAAGAGGTGAAAGTACCAGTTTCCAACAGTGCGGGATTTTTCCCCAAAAGTGCCCCTTGGAGGATTTTGCAGGATTTGGGGGTGGTTAGGGTTAACCATGCCACTGTGATTACCTCAAAAGTACTCGCGAGTTGTAACACATGTGTTCTTTCTTTTCATGAATATTCATTAGGAAACAAACAAATGATGGATCAGATCAAGCGTCACTTCAGAGATGCCACGTCCACAAATATAACTCAGCAATTTATGAACAGGATCTACCTAACTCAGGTAAACTTTGAATTTTTTGCATCCACGATATATACTACTCAAAACAATTTAGGGAACACCGGATTTTTTACATCAAATAGGTTTGAAATGTTCCATGAACCGGGATTTTCATTTGCGACCCCCCTCTCTCTCTCAGTAGTCACGTCATGAAATGTGTAATCACTACGTGCATCCTTTATCATCTGTTTCATTGTGCAGTTGTTTCTCATCAATTCTGTGAAACATTGTGTTTATCTGAAATAAATGATCTTGCTTTAACTGAGATTATTCCGGTGTTCCCTAAATTGTTTTGAGTAGTATATATATCGTCAAACATATATTGCGATTTTCGATAGTATCGCAATTGTTTATTTTTTTTCATCCACGCATGATTGATTTTAGATCTGATAACCACAGGTATGCACCCCTCTCCAAGGGTCACAATAAATCGCCAGCGCTTCGCTGAGAGAGACACATGCAATCGGGCCGTTCGCATGTGCACCATGTTTGATCCAGTAACCCATTCAATTCCCAATACTTGCCCGATCTGAAAAGGCAATCTGAAAATAAATAAAATAAATCTTGGACAACCAAAAATGTTTACAGTAATGGTGCAATGTACATGTATATGAAAATTTAATTATTATTATATATTTAACGTTCTTTTGAACAGCTATCTGTCTATTCGCACTGTGCATGAGCTGTTGAGGGCCCTTGGTGTTAGATCACTGTGGGCGCAACGAGTGTGTCATATTTAATAATAATAATAATAATGGAGGCATTTTAAAGCGCTCTTACACAAGGTATCACAGCGCTGTACATTATTACCCCTGCTCATCAGGCGCATAAATCATTCCTGAAACCATCTCAGCTCCCTGGGGATTATACAGCTCAATTGCTGCCATTTCGGCACATATAGGGCTAATCAAACACAACAACCAACTCTGCCCTCACAGGTACCCATTTACTCCTTGGTGGAGAGAAGCAATTATGGTAAAGTGTCTTGCTCAAGGACAAAATCACCATGGTCGCAGTCGGGATTCGAACCCACATTCTGACGACTCGGCCATCAGAACACAAATCCGATGCAATAAACCGCTTGACCATGGCACTCCGATTTACTTTAGCGTATTTTGCAGTTGATGTACGTATGCGCGGAATATCTCCAGCGATCATTGGCTGGCAGAAGTACACGCACGCTTAGTAACATAACATACACACATAAAGCGTACGCACAACGCTCACACAACGCAAAAGTGGCTATCATCAAGACACTAGCTGCAAATTGACCGCTAGAGGGCTACGATGTGCACTGAGCAGATAGCTTATTTATATTTATCTCTGAGGGACTACCCCAACCGTAACGCTATCTGCGCCCATATTAAATGCCAACATCCTCTTCTCGGTCGGTCATTTCAGATATCCCAAGCCCTGTGCTACAAGTTTGAGACGGAGCACTACCGTCGTCTCCAGTCCACCGTCGTCGATGGCGAGGGGATGACCATGGGTGCGGTATACTGGCAACTCAACGACATCTGGCAGGCCCCCTCTTGGGCATCCATCGGTCAGTAAACTAAAAAAGGTCATTGCTCACGAGGGCTCAAGTTGAAAAACCCAAATACACTTTTGGTAAAAAACAAAAATTTCAAAAACGTTGTGGGCGGATCACTGCCAAAGAAGTGGGGGTGCACAAAGAGCATATGGTAAATTTACAGTCATGGCGATAAAAACGGGGTTGAATATGCCCTCCTTTGTCCCCCCCTGGGGAGTACACAGGCCTGTGTAACTGTAGCGCTTCA
Organism: Zoroaster sp. YZ-2022; assembly: GCA_029582265.1. Lineage (NCBI taxonomy): Eukaryota > Metazoa > Echinodermata > Asteroidea > Forcipulatida > Zoroasteridae > Zoroaster > Zoroaster sp. YZ-2022. The sequence continues at coordinate 23,160,242 of CM055836.1, forward strand.
GAGGCATTTTCAAACACAATGTGAAGAGTTTCGTCATAAAATGCGATAAATGCCATATTTAGAACTTTTGCACCAACACCACTCGGACATCATTCACAGGTAGGCAAACACAAATTCGAACTCAGTTTTTAGCAAAATGCGATATAACCACGATATAAAGTCGTTATACACGTTTTATTCCAAACTGCGATAAACGCCGCGCCAGTTTCGCTGCAATCTGCAATATATCCTCTCAGCCAAATGGATATATAGCATTTTGCTATGAAAACTCTTCATATCAATCTCTACCCTCACAGGTACCCATTCACACTTCTGGGTCAACTACTTTAGCTTAACACATGGAGTGTCGTGGCCGAGCGGTCTAGCTTACCGGACTCAAGTTCTGGTGTTAGCAGCAGAATGTGGGTTCGAATCCCGGCCGTGACACTCGTGTCCTTGGGCAAGACACTTAACCATAATTGCTTCTCTCCACCCAGGGGTTAAATGGGTACCTGTGAGGGCAGAGTTGGTTGATTAGCCCTATATGCGCTGTAATGGCAGCAATTGAGCTGTATACTCCCCAGGGAGCTGAGACGGTTTCAGGAATGATTTATGAGCCTTATGAGCAGGGGTAATAATATAATGCGCCTTGAGCACCACTCAGTTGGTGGATACGTGTGCTATATAAGTCCACACATTATTATTATTATTATTATTATTAACATAAACATGTACTCTTAAATACTAAGGCCAAAAATACTATAATACAATACTAAGTCTCCGGTTTCTGGTCATAGGTCGGCTTCAAAACCGGTGTGGTGACGCGCTTTTTTTTCTTCTTTTTTTTGGGCCAAGCGGTGAAAATACACGTTATACATGTATAGGCTAAATTTCCCATACGCAAACTGTGGTGGCTAAGAGAGGCCTCTGTATGCAAACTGGTGGCTAAGAGAGGCCTCTGTACGCAAACTGTGGTGGCTAAGAGAGGCCTCTGTATGCAAACTGTGGTGGCTAAGAGAGGCCTCTGTATGCAAACTGTGGTGGCTAAGAGAGGCCTCTGTACGCAAAATGTGGTGGCTAAGAGAGGCCTCTGTACACAAACTGTGGTGGCTAAGAGAGGCCTCTGTACACAAACTGTGGTGGCTAAGAGAGGCCTCTGTACACAAACTGTGGTGGCTAAGAGAGGCCTCTGCACGCAAACTGTGGTGGCTAAGAGAGGCCTCTGTACACAAACTGTGGTGGCTAAGAGAGGCCTCTGTATGCAAACTGTGGTGGCTAAGAGAGGCCTCTGTATGCAAACTGTGGTGGCTAAGAGAGGCCTCTGTATGCAAACTGTGGTGGCTAAGAGAGGCCTCTGTACACAAACTGTGGTGGCTAAGAGAGGCCTCTGTATGCAAACTGTGGTGGCTAAGAGAGGCCTCTGTACGCAAACTGTGGTGGCTAAGAGAGGCCTCTGTATGCAAACTGTGGTGGCTAAGAGAGGCCTCTGTATGCAAACTGTGGTGGCTAAGAGAGGCCTCTGTATGCAAACTGTGGTGGCTAAGAGAGGCCTCTGTACGCAAAATGTGGTGGCTGAGAGAGGCCTCTGTACGCAAACTGGTGGCTGAGAGAGGCCTCTGTACGCAAACTGTGGTGGCTAAGAGAGGCCTCACAAATCAGGCAAATGTTCATTCCCCTATGTGAAAAAGTCGTTTAAAACACAGCGCGGTAGAATTCCAATCGAGGAAGCAATGTTGACTGCCATAACAAAAACAAAAAAAATGAAAACTGAAAATGCTGAAGTGTGAGGTTGAGGCGACGCGCGTCAGAAACCGAAGACTTTTTCTTGTTTGGCCTAATACATCGGACTTGCCTTAAACCCCCCCCCCCCCTGCTCCATACAAATTTTGTGGTAGCACACACACACACACACACCCACACACCAATTTAGGTTGTTTTTTTGGCATTTTGTTTCAGAATACGGCGGGAAATGGAAAATGCTTCATTACTATGCTAAAGATTTCTTTGCGCCACTTCTTGCATCCGGCGTGGAAGACAACAGAGTGTTATCAGTCTACGTGATCAGTGACGCCCGCAGGATTTTCGCGGGGAATCTTTCGGTTACCGTGTGGGCGTGGTCAAGCCAGACCCCACTGAAATCGTGGACGTACCCTTTCAAGCAGGTTAGAAGAGAAACATTACGTGTTGTTGACCATTTAACACAACATTCGGGAACCATTGTATAAAGCCTAAAATTTGATCATATGGCCCTCTTCTGAAAAGTTTACCGGAAGTCAAACATAATTGCAGCAACCTGGCAAAAAGCCAGATTTTGAGCTAATTTGATTGAGTGCAACCTGTATGAGTAACTAGAACTATAGCCACCCAAAATTTTACTCACAAGAACAAATCTGCCTTAAAAAGTTGTGCAAAATGTTCATTTGAAATCATTCTCTGCATATCGTCATGTGCCCGGAAGAAGGACATTAAGACAGATTAGGTTAAGCGCATGCTTACGTCCTTTTACCGGGCGTGCAACAATGTTATGTTTTCTGTGTATTTTCTAAAACACTTAAATTCTAGTTTTACATTGATTTTTTTTCCTTTTTTTCCATAGTATGCTCAATCTGCAAAGTCCTTGCTCTCCCGACACACTGCGGACATCTTGGCCGAAGCGAACTGTATCAAGAGAGAGGCGTGCTTTCTAACCTTCCAAGTTGCCGGTATTACGCCGTCGTTAACGTCACCGCTCAATCCGTACTACTTAGCTTCCTTCAGTGATGCTGTTGGAATAAAGACACCTAATATTACGGTAATCACTGCATGAATATTAAAATTGGAATTTTTTATTTATTTATTTTTTTTGAGGGGTTGGGCTTTTTTAATCATTTAATCTGGTCCCTGCATGGACTGTTGAGGGCGCTTGTTTTCAGGTCACTGCTGATCGGAAGCGGAAGCAATAGTCATTTGATGTGCAAAATCTTGTGAGTCATTGGCTGGCAGAGTTCTGCATGTGCGCAAGTTGAACCATTACATATACAAGTGTTTGCACAATGCTTACTTGACGCCAAAATGTCGTATCATCAAGACATTGGGGTGACATGGCCGAGCGGTTTAGTGCATCGGACTTGTGTTCTGATGGCCGAGTCGTCAGAAAGTGGGTTCGAATCCTGGCCGCGGCCGTGGTGCTTGTGTCCCTGCGCAAGACACTTAACTTATAATTGCTCCTCTTCACCCAGGAGTATAAATGGGGACCTGTGAGGGCAGAGATGGTAATTGTGTTTTGATTAAGCTCGTTGCGCTACACATTTGACAGCATGGGCTGCATACTCCCCAGGGAGTTGAGATGGTTCTAGGAATGATATAACTGGCCCGATGACAGGGGTAATAATGTTCATGCGCCATGAGCGTCAAACTTGGCGGATACCGGCGCAATATAAGTGTTCATTATTATTATGTTCATTGCTAGAGTGCCAAAAGATGGAAGGGTGCATGAAAAAGGGGGGGTATACTCGCAAAAAAGTGTAGGCACGAAAAAGAGCATATGGTAAATTGGAAATACCACCCCCCCTTCCAAACCATTGTGTCAAACAATTATTCCTCATCTGTTCCATGAAAAAACTTGAAAATTATCAATGGAATTTCCAAATTCTTTATAAACCAGGAGTGTGATTTGAAAAAATTTAAAAAAATCCTGAAAAAAATGGTCGTGGCCGAGCGGTCTAGCGCACCGAACTCAAGTTCTGGTGTTGCCAGCAGCAGGGTGTGAGTTCGAGCCCCGGTCGTGACACTTGTGTCCTTGAGCAAGGTACTTAACCATAATTGCTTCGTCCTTCGGATGGGACGTAAAGCCGTAGGTCCCGTGTGTTGTGTAATGCACGTAAAAAAGAATGCGCCTTGAGCACCACTTAGTTGGTGGATACGTGCGCTATATAAGTCCACACATTATTATTATTATTATTATTATTATTAGTGGGCCTGGGTCTCCCTTTGGTCTAGAGGACAAAACCCCCTGAACCTCTTGAATGTTTCCTTTTGGACGATTTACAGACTCTCCACATCCCCACAAACAAGAAACAAGAGCTTTGGACACAATACAGGCTACTTCTTTCTTTCCTTGGTGGCTACTTCTCTTCTTTCAAAAAAATTTTGAGGCAAAGGGAGATTTGTAAAAAAAATCCTGAAATCAGGAAAAATCCTGAAAAATCACAGGCCTGATGAATTTAATTTTCCTTTCAGTTTAACGTCACAGACAATTCGTACGGCACATTCACGATCCAGCTCATGAGTGACGCTGTGGCGCCCTTCGTCTGGTTGGACTCTCACGGAATCCCGGGCCGCTTCTCCAATAACGGCTTCCTGATGGTTGAGATGACGCGCACGGAGGTCTTCTACGCCTGGAGGTCAACGACCGCAGATGAACTTCGGCAGTCTCTCACCGTGAGGTCACTCATGGACATATACCAAGACTAGATGATTAGGCTTATATCACGACCTCAAGACAATCAGGCAATTGTTTTCTATAAAATTACTGAAATATGTTTATTAATTTTTGCAACACAGTTTTTGCTTTTGATGAAGAGGATAAGCCAACCCCTGTGTTGCCCATTTGTGACTGGCTCTGGCAAAACCCTAAACTTGGACCCAATTTTCAAAAGAGAGATTTTGGTATAGTTTGCAGGCCTGTGAAATCTCCGCGTTTTAGCGGATTTCCGCTTTTTTCATTTCCTCTCCCGATTTTAATTTCCGCTTTTTTAAAAATCCGCCCGAAAAAAAAATTCCGTTTTTTATTTTGTTGTAAATTACGCATTGTGTGTAATTATTGTTTCACGCGGATCTCGATCTCGATCGGCGATCCGTGCGTTGGTTCCCACACCAGATACCGCCTGTTGGATATAGAGCGCGCGAACCAGCGGTATGGCTGATCGTCACACCGTATTTCGGCTGTGCCCTACTTTGTTGGCTATGGCTTGAAAGTATGCCTACGGAAGCCAATAGCTAGCGGCTGCGGTCAATTCCCATAGACTTGCGTGTTATTTCCGGCCGTAGCCAAGGAATTATACGGCCTAACAACACGCGCGACACACCACAACAACCACCATTTTGTATTCTACGTCCATGTGTGCACTACGTGACAAAAAGCAAAAGAGAAGCTTATAATACAATAAAGTCCACATGAAGGTGAGGTTTACAGGAAACACTTGGTTTTAAAGTTGTCGTTTTTATTGTTTTGAGTCATAGTGGAAATCAAGAAGTGTGTGTTAATTTAAGCACTTTTAGAGGCCTTTGGATGACTTCATTTACATGTTTGCATCAAAATGTCTCTTAAAAGTGTCAAAAACCCAGGAGCTTTGGGGGGCTAATAATCCCCCTCAACCCCCACCGTGGCTTTGCCCCTGGATCCCCATCCTCACAATGTTCTCCATTGTAGGCCTACTCCATTGACACCGGGTCTTTTTTAGGTTCTCCTCTTTTTTCCTCTTTTTTTATCAAACCCCACTCACAGGCCTGAGTTTGATTCTCTAGATTTTCCTATTTCATTTGATACCAGATTTGTAGAAATCAGGGCCCATATTCATAAAAAGCCTGCTAAGCCTAGTTGGCAACTAAATTGGCCCCTAACTGCCAATTAAGCCTTGTTGGATACTAAGTGTTATTCATAAAATGCCGCTAAGCTTAGTGGACTGCTAAGTTGTCTGATAACTTTAGAGGTGATCTTGGGTACCTCTAAGCATGGAGGAAGATGTTTTCTTCCTCCATGCTCTAAGTCACTAGTTGACAACTAAACCCTTCATTTGTATGTTTGACTCTGTGTTCACGATGCTGAGAACATAGAACTGTCTGTACATTGCATTCGATAGGCGCACACACACAGTTCGTGCATGCACAGATCTATTGTTAGACAAATAAACATGCCACTCATATTGAATGTGAACCTTACCCATATTGTGTTTTGTGGTTTGGAACAATGCCAACTGCTAAGTTAACAACCAACTAAATCCTAGTTGACAACTACCTGGCACTGTCCCTAGCAGGGTTTTATGAATATGAAAATAGCAAGAAACTATGGAGCAGGCAACTAGGCATTTAGCAGCCTGCAAAGGCCTAGTTGGCTGCTAGTTTAGCAGGCTTTTATGAATATGGGCCCTGAACATTTCTTTCCCTGATTTCTACAAATCTGGTATTAAATCAAAGAGGAAAATCTAGAGAATCAAACTATACCAAAATCTCACTTCAGAAAATTGGGTCCAAGTTTAGGGTTTTGCCAGAGCCAGTCACATTTGAGTCAACAGTCAAAACAGTCAGTTGACTGGTTTTGACCTGACTATAGCTACTTGCCACTAAAGTTCAGCTATAGTAGGAGGGTTAATTTGTTTCTCACTGTTGGATTTGGATTTTGGATTTTCACCAATGTGGCGTATCAATTAAGATTGTACAGTGCCTCTTTGGGTAACATTTATTTTTAGTCTACTTTTTTAAATTTTTTTTTACAAATGATATAATCATTATTATTCATGTTATGTCTGATTTAACCCACGACCTCTCAAATACCGTACGAGCGCTCTACCAACTGAGCTAACCAGCCCCTATGTTGGTGGGCGGTCCACTTATGCCAATTATCTATTGCTCTATGGGGCCGGGTCAGAGGCCAAACCATATCTGCCGAGTAGCCAGGGATCAAGCCCCGGTCAGATGCAAACAACCCGGGTAGTGGCAGTAGCGGGGATCACACAATTAATGGGACACAAGCCTTTTACGTGGTTGTACACAAAGTAGATTTATAGGGAGAAACTGACCTGAATATTATATAAACGGGTAGCGAGCAAAGAAAAATTGGCTGATGCCGCACTCGAACCCGCGACCTCTTGAATACTGTACGAGCGCTCTACCAACTGAGCTAAACCAGCCCCTCTGTTGGTGGGCGGTCCACTTATGCCAATTATCTATTGCTCTAATGGGGCCAGGTCAGAGGCCAAACCATATCTGCCGAGTAGCCAGGGATCAAGCCCCGGTCAGATGCAAACAACCTGGGTAACGGCAGTAGCGGGGATCACACAACTTGGGATACAAGCCTTTTACGTGGTTGTACACAAAGTAGATTTAGAGAGAGAAACTGACCTGAAATATTGTATAATAAGAGACGCGAGCAAAGAAAAATTGGCTGATGCCGGACTTGAACCCGCGACCTCTCGAATCCGCGACCTCTCGAATACCGTACGAGCGCTCTACCAACTAAGCTATATATATATATATATGCAATGTTCAACTGTAGTTTTGAATAATGAAATGAAAGAAAAGCATTGTTGAATTATTAATATTAGTAATTGTGCCACCTCATTCAGTGTGTCCTCGACCATAAAATGAAATTGCTTTGTAAAAATTTCAGATATGACAGTATTCCCGTCCGAGTCAATCAGTTCAAACTGTATCAGTTAAAGGGACAATATCGTTACGATCAACTGGGCATGGAATCGGAGTGCTAGTTTTAGATTAACTCAGTGACTGAAAATAATACCCACATGATAAGGTCATACCGTTGCTGTCGCAAAAATGAGCCAGTAATTTTCAGTCACTGTGTTCATCTTAAACAACAGGACACTGATTCCCGTACCCTGTTGAAAGTCTGATCATGAAGATACTGTCTCTTTAATCTTAGAGGTGACATAATTTTCAATATTTTTCATGTAAATGAAATTTGTTGAGATTTTGTATAAAATTCACACATTTGAAATTCCATATCTGTAGTTTATGAAATTTGGTGAGATAGGACACTGATTCCATGCTCTGTTGAAACTCTGCTATGATCTGCTATAGTTTAAGATGATGTTCTTGTATTTTTGAGAAAAAATATTTTTGGCTGGGAGGCAATTTTGTTTTCTTTAGTAAAGTCAAGTGGTTAGTACGCTTGCCTGCCGTGTCCAAACAATGTTTTGTCAAAATTGTTTTCATTTTTTTAAAATGATTTTTGTATTAATTTGTTTTAATTACAAAATTAATTAAGAAGCAAAGCCTTTCTGTATAATGGTAATTTGTGGCTGTAGAGAAGAAATTTATTAAATGAAATAAAGTCCAAATTTTATTTTTAGAGTTTACAGTGCCAATTCTTTACTGTAGAAAAATGAACGGCTGGGACTAGGCCATCTAATTAATTTCATCATAATATTAAGATAAGATAAGATAAGTAACCAATAAGCGTTGCGGAAAGCACTTTTCCTACCGGGGTCTAGTACTCGTCCTGAGAACGACGCAAACCTGGAGACGAGGTTGCGTTTTTCCTCCAATCATTAGTCAGGTGCCGTAAATACGCTTCGAAAATACCTTGATCTGTCCTGTACGAAGTCCGAGCTTCAGACCTGGGTTTCTAAAGGTCGTGCGTGCCGCCTGCCAGCTGATTGATAGAAGTTGGCTGGCATACTTGTCACGCGCATAGCAGACATTCTTGGTCGTCTGGTCATATAATTCTCAGCAGTTTAGCGAGTTGATTAGAAAATCCACAGTTGCCGTTTGGGAATACAGAATCATATTTTTAATCGTTTCAGGCAGTCTTCAACTTTTCGCCCACGGTGACGGTAAGTAAAGTCAGCCTAATGTTGTTATAGACGAACATAAACTGTTGGTTCCTGAAATTAATGTGTTCAACGCATCCAGTGATTCACAACCATGGCATGCCATGGGGGTAGGGTGTAGGTCTTACTCTAGTCTAACTTATGACTGACTATGCTGTAGTGTTAGTGTAGCATATGGCGAATCCATTTTTAATCTACACTACAGTTGAGGAATTATTATTTTTAAACAATAACGTGAAAATATCATTGGACTGGTAATGTGAAACAGAACCGATATATTATAATTTAATTTAAATCACATAATTCATTTAAAACAATAGTTGTGATAATTTTAACTTGCATAACATTAAGTCATTATAATTATTATTATTTAACGTTAGTTAATATTACATATTCATGTAGAGTACCAGCAGTTGTATATAAAATTTCTGAACAGTTGATGAACTGCAAAAAAAATTGTGTAAATGTAGGAAAATGGATATTATTTATAGACATGAACATTAGGAAATGAAATGACATAACATTATTCCACATTCTTGGCCTTTCGTCAAATACCTTTCGGTCGCTCATGTTGTGTTTGAGAGTCCGGAAGCCATAGCATAAACGTTTGTCAACTTGTCAAAGATATAAGAAACAGAAGGAATTTCAAATGTTTGAATTTTAAGTCCAAAATTCACAGTATTAAATACTTAATACAAAATCTCAACAAATTTCATTTACATGAAAAATATTGAAAATTATGTCACCTCTTAGATTAACCCTAACTCCCTAGACAACAAAGGCAGTTGGAGGATTTTGAAGGATTTTTATTGTTCAGTAACAATGCTTAGGGAGTTAGGGTTAAAGAGACAGTATCTTCTTGATCAGATTTTCAACAGGGCATGGAATCGGCGTCCTAGTTTAAGATGAACACAGTGACTGAAAATTACTGGCTCATTTATGCAGCAGCAACGGTAATATGACTTTATCATGTGTGGGGTATAATGTATTTTCAGTCATTGAGTTAATCTGAAACTAACACTCTAATTCCATGCCCTGTTGATCATGATGATTGTCCCTTTAAATCTACACCATTTACATTTTAAAAGATTAACCCTCCTACTATACATGTAGCTGCACTTCAGTGGGAAGTTGCTATAGTGGTCAAAATCAGTCAACTGCCCGTTTTGACTGTTGACTCAAATTTGCATACGGGGCATTTTTGACTGGGTTTTTACTGTCATTTTAACCACCTTGGACAATACCAGACAATGCTTACATACAGTCAAAAACGATCGAGCCATTTTTACCTGTAAATGTACTTACGGTACACGTATGGTTTGACAGTGTTCGACCTTAAGTGAACTAGATATGTACCTTGGCAAGTATATCAGTATTTTGACTGATTTTTGACCCTTGTAGTAGTAGGATTCAAATTTGAGTATTTAGTTATTTGTGAGTTAGTAATCCTATTCCTTGGTGACGAGTGATTCAAGTAGCAGATTTGATTACTTGTTGTTTTCATGTATCCAGTCAGTGGTGACCTGTAAGCTAGACCTTGGCTGTAGTGATTTCAAGGAAGTGTGTTCTACACATTTCCTAATTGATGACTGACCTTCAAATGGATTGGAATGAATAACAAGAGCCGTCATACACACAACATGATACTATTAAGACGAGCATTCTAGTAGAAGCAGTGTTGCATACATTACCAATGTACATTCCCTTTTTATCTTGATTTAAAGAGAGTTAGCATAACTCACAGAAGCAGTTTTGCCAACATTACCAATGCTGTACCTTCCCTTCAATGCATATCTTGATTCAAAGAGAGTAAGCATACTCATAGAAGCAGTTTTGCCAACATTACCAATGCTGTACCTTCCCTTCAATGCATATCTTGATTCAAAGAGAGTAAGCATACTCATAGAAGCAGTTTTGCCAACATTACCAATGCTGTACCTTCCCTGCAATGCATCTTGATTCAAAGAGAGTAAGCATACTCATAGAAGCAGTTTTGCCAACATTACCAATGCTGTACCTTCCCTTCAATGCATATCTTGATTCAAAGAGAGTAAGCATACTCATAGAAGCAGTTTGGCCGACATTACCAATGTTGTACCTTCCCTTCAATGTATATCTTGATTCAAAGAGAGTAAGCATACTCATAGAAGCAGTTTGGCCAACATTACCAATGTTGTACCTTCCCTTCAATGTATATCTTGATTCAAAGAGAGTAAGCATACTCATAGAAGCAGTTTGGCCAGTATTACCATTGTTGTATCTTCCCTTCAATATCTTGATTCAAAGAGAGTAAGCATACTCATAGAAGCAGTTTGGCCAACATTACCAATGTTGTACCTTCCCTTCAATGTATATCTTGATTCAAAGAGAGTAAGCATACTCATAGAAGCAGTTTTGCCAACATTACCAATGCTGTACCTTCCCTTCAATGTATATCTTGATTCAAAGAGAGTAAGCATACTCGTAGAAGCAGTTTTGCCAACATCACCAATGCTGTACCTTCCCTTATGTATATATCTTGATTCAAAGAGATTACGCATACTCATGCAAGCGCAGTTTTGCAAACATTACCAATGCTGTACCTTTACTTTAACAATTTTATTTTTTAGATTTTAAATTTACTTCTTTGGAAACTGTTTCCTGGGGCAGTATGAGTCAGTATACATGTACATGTAAAGCAAAGGAATTAATAAAATCAAGAAACACAAATTCTGGCTTTATATCATAAATCCCCCCCCCCCCCCTCAAAAAAAAAAAAAAAAAAAAGTTGAAAAAAAGGAACATTATGTAAAGTTGCTGTATTGATTAATTGCCTTTCATTGTCGCCTTATACAACGTACACAAATTGTACTGTGCACGAATAGAACGAAGCATGGTGCTCAGAAACTATTAGTCATCTTGACAAATAGTTTCTGTACTATCAGACCATTCATCATATCACATTGGTAAGCAGTGCACATCATCTTCCCTTTTAAGGATATGTTTTTCATAAGCACAATTTATTTTCTTAGGGACTTACCCTGTAGTGTGTACATGTATGTATATTGTTTTATTGTTCCATATTGTGTACACAACACGTGTGTGTGTGTGCTATATGTGGGTTACTCATGTCACATTTTTGAGGTATTGGATTTTGACATTTAACCCTAACCACCCCAAATCCTGCAAAATCCTCCAAGGGGCACTTTTTGGGAAAAATTCAGCACTGTTGGAAACTGGTACTTTCACCTCTTGAAATGGGGCAAAATTACTACATGTACCTGGCAAGGAGTACAGGCCATAAGTGCTGAATATGAAAGATCAACGAAAATGCATGGGCATGTTTCCAAAAGTGCACTGATGGATTTGGGAGGATTCAGGAAGGTTCCTAGCCAGAATACCTGGGGGTTAGTTAGGGTTAAAAGTTTTAACCCTCCTACTACTACTACTACTACTACTACAGGGGTCAAAATCAGTCAAAATGTTGACATACTTGCCAAGGTACATGTATATCTAGTGCACTTAACCCTCCTAGAAAACTACTACAGGGGTCAAAATCAGTCAAAATGTTGACATACTTGCCAAGGTATATCTAGTGCATTTAATGGTTGGCAGTGGCCTCCATGTGTAGGAGGGTTAAAGGGACAGTGTTGTCACGATCGACCAGGCCAATCACAATCAATCAGAGTGCTAGTTTAAGATTACATGTAACTCAGTGACTGAAAATAATACCCCACATGATAAGGTCATATTACCATTGCTACTGCATAAATGAGCTGGTCAGTAATTTTCAGTCACAGGTGTTCATCTTAAACTAGGACACCAATTCCGTGCCCTATTGAAAGTCTGCTCTGATCGTGATGATATTCCCCCTTTAAAGGTACACGTACGTGTAGTTGCATCAATGTGTTGTTGAGGGTCTACATGCATGTACAATATCATGTGCACACATTTGTATTTTTGAAGACGAGTACTGGGCGAGTAGTGCGATTACTCGAGTAATCACGAGTAATAATCGTTAATCGTACTTGTGTCTTTTTAATCGTCCCACTGCGATTACATGTACCTCAAAAGTACTCGTGAGTGGTAACACATTTTACGAGTAATGACTGATTCTTCAGTCATTATTTATTGAACATATAAAATCTGAAATAATATCCGATGTTTTCAGAATAATTATCAAATTGTGAATTTTATAATGTACCATTTTGCTATGTAGATACAAGCAAAATTGGCAATCTTGCAGAGAATCTAGCAGAGAATAGTTATACTGTCAGAATTTTGGAAACTTGTCCTCAATTGTCCAAAAAAAAAAGGAAGGAAAAAAGATTAAATTGCAACAGTTGGGGATATTTTTGAGGACATTACTGCCCACTACAGGAAGTGGCTCATGTAAAATCAGCTATTCATTTTGTTATTGTAACTCCAAACAGGAATTCCCCAAAAAACAAAAATCCATCCGGTGGGCTGACTGATATTGATGTCCTCTATTCAGTCTATTGCCATGGTTTCCTGCCATCAAAGTAAAAAAAAACAAATTAAAAAAAACTTTAAAAAACTTGACATTGAAACGAGGTGGAAGTGGTCGTGAAAGTTACATTGTATATCTGTAGCCTGTGAACATTTTATCTTTTTGAAAACAGTGGATACAGTGTGAACTACATTTATGATTGTGTACGTTTTACTGATAAATTACATACAGGTACAGATAAGCTTGGGCGATATCGATTTTTTTTTTTCATCCACGATATATCGCGATTTTCGATAATATGATTATTTTTTCATTCATGCATGATTGCTTTAGAGCCGATAGCCACAGGTATGTACCCCTCTACAAGCGTCACAATAAATTGCAAATTTGTTTGCAGAGCGTGTATGTAATTCTGAAGTAGTTCGCTTTTGTTTCTCACTTCCAAAAGTTGAAAAGACTGTTCTAATTTTGTTTCCATGGAATTTCTGACTTGATTCACAATGTCGATTTTTAATTTTTTTTTTTTAATCGCTATTTGCCGATATGCCGATAACTTAAAAAGGTTCTCGATATCATAATCGAATAAAAAAGGTATCGCGATATTCGATATTATCGTGTTATCGCTCAAGCAATCATCAATTTTTCTGTACTCGTACTTGTTAATTTTTCTGAACTCGTTCTACTCTCATAAATTTGTACTTGTTCATTTATCTGTACTCGTACTCATGACTAAGTACATCTACATGTACATGTACGTGTACTTGACTAACCACCCTCCTACTACAGCTGAACTTTAGCGGCAAGTACATGTTTGTAGCTATAGAGGTCAAAATCAGCCAACTTTTTTTTGACTGTTGACCCAAATGTGCACGCAGGGGCATTTTTGACTGGTTTTCACTGTCACTTTGACCACCCTGAACGATACCAGACAATGCTTTTTTACCAGTCAAAAACGGTCGACTCATTTTGACCTGTAAATGTTCTTACTGCATGTAAGGTTTGACATTTTAAGTGCACTAGATATACATGTACCTCAGCAAGTGTACCTCAGCAAGTGTATCAACATTTTGACTGATTTTGACCCTTGCAGTGGCAGGAGGGTTCTGATACAAGTCCGCACATGTCCATGTATACATGTACATGAAGCACAGTCCGAGGATACACAGGTCTACAACTTCACAAATTCTTCTTGCTTATGTACATTGTACATTGTGTCATCAGCACCTTGAATGAAGTTCTCATTGAACAAAGAGCCTGCTACATGTACATGTATACATCAAATCCAATCACTTAGATTGTCATTCATGGTCACCATATTAAAATGTGGAGTCGCTCTCTGTGTATGAATGCCTACGGCTCACTGGGATGTTCCGTACTGGAAACGATGAACTGCAGCTGTGGATTAATGGAATCACATTTCATCTGGACGGACGCAAGGCGTCGGTACGAAAGTAATTTATCTGTTTCCTCGTATGGAGAACGCCCGCCGATTCTCACTGAGTGATGAGTCGGTTTTGCGGCCCCACTTTTTACGAAGTCCCAAATTGATTTGAAGATGAGGAGGTGACAAGCTCGCATCGATTCAAATTAAGGTCATGATCTCCCACTGCTAAATAGACCACGGCTGCATTCAATTACCATTGCAAGAAGCTACATGTATATCAAATACACATGTATACATACAGACGAATTGTTTTTTCATAGTACATGTAGTAGCATCAGTACACAGTTTGCTAAAAAATCAGGCATGATATTCTTCCTACTTTTGTAGGAAATCCTACCGTTTGATTTTGAAAATCCTTCCATGAAACCGGGTTCCGACTGACTTGAGACCATGGAAACTTTCCTTGTGTATCATTATGTTGTAAATACCGAGATAAAAAAAAAACCAGTTTCCTTGCTATACATGGCTATTCGCACCGTGCATGAGCTGTTGAGGGCACATGTTGTTTAGACCACTCGTCGCGTTTGGCGTACATGTATTTTTGCCGTTGATGTGCGTACGCGCGGAATATGTCCAGCGATCATTGGCTGGCAGAAGTACACGCGCGCTTAGCACCATAACATACGCACATAAAGTGTACGCACAATGCTCACACAATGCCAAAGTGGCTATCATCAAGACACTGGGTGCAAATTCACCTCTAATTATTATTTTTGAAACATAAAAGATAGTAGGATGAAGGGAAACATGCATCAGGTAAGGAATTCCAAAGAGATGCAGCACGTGGGAAAAAGCTAATTACAAGTATAGCATTCTGTTCGACATGTACAGTGTACATGTACATGTCAGCTAGGGGTATATGGGTGAGAACAGGTGAAAAGCCAAGTTTCACACTCAAATACCCTAACAGGAGGAACCAAGTTGGATAGACCGTTGGAACATTTACCATGAATACACTGTACACGTACATGTACTATACAATTCCTACTTGGACACAAAAACAAAGTTTAAGTCAGGATTTGGAAATGTACTGTACATTGTACATGATGTATGCTCTGTGATGCGACAGAGTACATATCATACAGGTACATGTACAACAAATGTTAAAATCCGTTGGATCTTGTTGAAGTGAGCAGAGAACATAAGATGTGTTGCTGTTGCTGATGGATCTTGATGCACTCAGCATGCTTCATTCACACTTGGACAACTGATGGATGATGTTGCATCTAGCCAGTTATTGAAGGGGGGGGTTAGGGTTAATGTACTTTTTCCAACATGCAAGTGTTGAGGCAGGGGTTATGTGTACTAATCACGCTTTCCACCTCGGTGGGCTGGTATTCAAATTAAATCCCACTCAAACCCAAGACGACATGTACATTGTACATACATGTAGATTGAGTTTTCAGTCCATTCCCGATGTGTGGGTGTTATCCCCCAGAAAAATTCTTCCCTCGGAATAATTCTGTTTTTTTTTCCCTCATTTCTAAGGCCCCCCCCCCCCAAAAAAAAAAGTCTTCAGTTTCTGGTCTACGCGCACGTCGCCTCGGAGCCGCTCGTCGGCATTTTTAATTTTTTTTAAATTTTTTTAATTTTGCTATGAAACGATGTCCAATTGCAGCCAAAATTGCTGGATCGATTGGAATTCTGCCGTGCTGTGCTTTTTTAAATGACTTTTAGGGGTATGAACGTTGGCCCGATTTGTGAGCCCTCTCTCAGCCACCATACTTTGTATACATGGGAAATTTGGTCTGGTTCCAATAACTGTGTGTACATGTATTGATGTATTTCGCTGGTTGGCAAAAAAATGGATCCTGGATCCTACAATGTACATGTACATGAATGTGGAATGCCTCGTTTTATTACCGTTGACATTGAATTGGTGTAGACAGCTCCATTGATTCACCAGTAATGACGAAGTATTGATATTGCAGCTGTATGACCCTCGAGGCATCTTGCAAGCAAGAGATTCCACAGAGAGAGAGATAGAGAGAGACCAGAGAAGAGGAGACGGAGAGAGATTTAGGTGTGTCTAGTCTGCATGGAGGATGATATTGTTTAATTGGATTAGGATGCTGTGCAGTATCATACGTTGTATTTACAGTAGAGATCATGCATTTTGAATATATCCCAAGAGCTCATTAAAACCCTCCTACAATCAGTGCAATTTTTGAAACAAACCCATTCAGGCCACTCCAAGCCATTAGCTGTTGCCAGTGGCCTCCTATGGTTACCCTTGTGAGCACTGTCACACCACTGAGATTACAGGGTAAAGTGGTCTCCCATCAATACATTGCAGGCCATACTAATATGTTCAAACATTTACAGTGGCCTTGGGTGGCTGGCACACAGTTGATTTTGTAAGATTACTTGGAAAGGACAGCAGGCTTGTACATGTACTGAAGGTTGCTCAAGAGCAGAATTTTGTGGATCGGAGTGGCCTCCATGTGTAGGAGGGTTAAAATCAATAATTCACTGTACATTGTACATACATACATACTGTACACGCATGATGATGGATGTGTTTGTCTGTTATACATACGTAAATCCCTGACATTTAGGGGACAATATCTTTTTTTTTATGCAAATCGCCCCACATAAGGCCAATGGCCAATCCAAGGTTGCGGCTACTAAGTCATTGAGTTGTTACAACGACTCCACACTGAAGAAACCAGCCCCCTCGCACCGAAACAAGACAAGTTAATAACCAGCCTCTTCACGGTGCGAATAGGACTGGGAGGGGTAACTAGTCCAGAACAAGGCAATTGTTAAACTGCCCCTATAAGCAATTGTGGTTAAGTGTCTTGCTCAAGGACACAAGTGTCACGGCCGGGACCCGAACCCACATTCTGCTGCCAACATCAGAACTTGAGTCCGGTAAGCTAGACCGCTCGGCCACGACACTCCATAAATATCATCACAATCAGAGCAGACTTTCAACAGGGCATGGAATCGGTGTCCTAGTTTAAGGCCAAAAACAAAGTCTCCGGTTTCTAGTCATATGTAGGTCGGCTTCAAAATCAGTGCGGTGACGTGTTTTTGTTGTTGTTTTTTTTTTGTAATCTTTTTTTTTTTTGTAATCTTTTTTTTTTTGGTAATTTTTTTTTTTTTTGTAATCTTTTTATTTTTTGTAATCTTTTTTTTTGTAATCTTTTTTTTTGTAATCTTTTTTTTGTAATCTTTTTTTTGTGATCTTTTTTTTTTGTAATCTTTTTTTGTAATCTATTTTTTTTGTAATCTTTTTTTTTGGTAATCTTTTTTGTTGTAATTTTTTTTTTTTTTTTGTATCTTTTTTTTTTTTTTTTTGTATTCTTTTTTTTTTGGCAAACTATTGAAATACGTAATACTGTACATTAGTATGCGGTTTAAATTTGGAACCAGACCAAATTTCCCATACACAAAGTATGGTGGCTAAGAGAGGCCTCACAAATCGGGCTAATGTTCACACCCCTATGTGAAAAAAAAGTCGTTTAAAACACAGCGTGGCAGAATTCCGATCGATCCAGCAGTTTTGGCTGCAATTGGACATCGTTTCATAGCAAAAAGAAAAGAAAAGAAAACAAATGTACGTACATGTAAAATGAACACAGTGACTGAAAATTACTGGCTCATTTATGTAGCAGCAATGGTAATATGACCTTATCATGTGTTATAGTCAGTCACTGAGTTAATCTAAAACTAGCACTCCGATTCCATGCCCTGTTGATCATGATAATCCCAGGGATGATACACACTGTACAAGATTAGCATTTCATTCATTTCATTCATTTGAACCCATTCATTTCAAGTTATCATAAAAACTAGCCTGTGGTAGTTTCATCCAAATATGTAATAATGTGTATGTACTGACATTTTTCAGAAAGCGATAAGAACAAAATTTTTTTTTTTTTTTTAATAATTAAAGACTGTTTGCGGTGACTCCATGTGAAATTCTCAAATTGAGTGGTAGTTAGTTCTGAAAAGAACTGGAGGTTACAACTCCAGTTCTTTCAAAACTAATTACCACTCAATTTGAGAATTTCTCAAGGTGTCCCCGCAAACAGTCTTTACTTATCCTTTTCACCATGCAAAGCTACAAATATTATTAAAATTTTTATGTTTTAAAATCTTTTCCGAACAGCTTTTTTTTTAAATTTGACATGTAACAATTCCTGTTTTCTCTAAGATGAAAGCACTTCTGACGGACTAATTCTTCAGGATGATTCATAAATGGCATAATTTTTCCACCAAGTAAGCTAAGATAAACAACGGTTAATTTGATAATCTGATAATTAGTAATTGCTAATGTTGTGCACAAACGAAACGTGTACAAAACATGTTCCGTACATTTTTAAAATATTTCAAAATACATACTAGTTTGTTTTACATACAAATGTACAACATACATGTACATTCTTCATGTATGGTAGTAATGAGAAAACAAGGTGTGTGTGTGTGAATGAAGTCCCATGGTATTTCGTTAACTCCAAGTCTCAGCGCTGATCTTGTTTCTGAAAATTTATGCTTGTGGATTGTTGGCATTCCCCACTGAGTCTCGTGTGTAGCTGTGTTGGAGTTCAGCTGTCTAGCCAATAAGTAAGGCTAGGATCACCCCCATTCGATAATGGTATCCTCCAGAAATTGTTCTAAACCAATCGCAAATTGACCTTAATTATCAGCTTGTGGCCTGTCCGCTGGTCAGCAACATTGCTGTAACTTCCCATCCTGAAATCGTCCGCAAGAATCACATTTGAATGGATGTAAACATTAAAATAAAAAAAAACATGGACAGGACCATTTGTGGATGTAGGGGTGTCGGTTGACTTTCACAGAAGTGATTCGCCGTCTGATGGCTCGTCTGTTGTCTTCTGCGGGGGCATTCCTATCCGGAATATTTGCCTCAGCCTCCGCAGAAGATTGCTCCGGCCGACTCGAGGCCAGATCGTCTTCCTCCGAGGCCAGATACTTTGGTCAAATTTGGAGTTGACTGCATTGCAATGCTGCATCGAGGAAATCATAATTTTTACCCCCACTTCCTTTCCCGTCGACTCATTTTAATCTAAGTTTTGGTTCCGTAATCAAAACTTCATTTTCGATTTCGGAACGATTTAGTCGTGGAGGTGATTAAGGAAGTCGTTGGATTAAATATCTGGACTACTGTACGTTTATTTTAGCTGCAGCAATAACTTGACAGGAGTATATTTGAGTTGAACACGCAACTGTTTCAGGTGTGCATGTATGTGCACCACTGTACTCATCAGGGTGTACTTGTGTGCTTGGATAGTTTAAAACAAGTTTTGAACTGCATTTTCTCGGACCATCTTAGGAATTTTATAATGGCCACTGAGACGGCAGGTATGTGTAAAAGTAAAAGAATTCATGTTTAAAGGACATGTATATCGCCCGTGTTTTGGGCAATTTAAACGGCACTTTCCGTGTTTTTTTTCTGCTATTTAAACGGCACTTTCCGTGTTTTTTTTGGTGCTATTTAAACGGCACTTTCCGTGTTTTTTTTGGTGCTATTTAAACGGCACTTTCCGTGTTTTTTTTGGTGCTATTTAAACGGCACTTTCCGTGTTTTTTTTGGTGCTATTTAAACGGCACTTTCCGTGTTTTTTGTGCTATTTAAATGGCACTTTCCGTGTTTTTTTCCTGCTATTTAAACGGCACTTTCCATGTTTTTTTCCTGCTATTTAAACGGCACTTTCCATGTTTTTTTTGGTGCTATTTAAATGGCACTTTCCGTGGTTTTTTGGTGCTATTTAAACGGCACTTTCCGTGTTTTTTTTGGGTGCTATTTAAACGGCACTTTCCGTGGTTTTTTTTGTGCTATTTAAACGGCACTTTCCGTGTTTTTTTTGTGCTATTTAAACGGCACTCTCCGTGTGTTTTTTTGTGCTATTTAAACGGCACTTTCCGTGGTTTTTTTTTGGTGCTATTTAAACGGCACTTTCCATGGTTTTTTTTTGTGCTATTTAAATGGCACTTTCCAAAAACATTCTTTTTCATTTGAGCAGTGCTATTTTGCTTAAAAGAAGAGAAAAAAAAATTCTTAAAAATTACATATTTTTAAAAGTAATCATAAAAAGCATGGTTTCACAATAAATATGTACGGAAATGAATTCATGCTTCGCCTGTTGTAAATTTATGTAACTGTAAAAACCAAACCCTTTGACAATTCTTGGTGAAATGTCTCATTTCAAAGTACACGTGTATTTGTTAAATTCCTCTCTTAACCCTTACATGTACAGTATGTGACTGCAAGGGTCAAAAGCAGTCAAAATGTTGATGTACGTGTGCTTACCAAGGTTATAGTGCACTCAAAAAGTCGAACACTGTCAAACCTCGCGTGTAGTACGGTATTATTAGAACATTTACAGGTCAAAATGAGCGGACCGTTTTTGACTGGTAAAAAGCGTTGTCTGGTATTGTTCAGGGTGGTCAAAATGACAGTTAAAAAAATGTACGTGTTCTTACCAAGGTTATAGTGCACTAAAAAAGTCGAACACTGTCAAACCTCGCGTGTAGTACGCAGTGTTCTAGCCAGGATGAAATTATAGCGTAGGGGCATTTGTACGACACGAATCTGCGAGCGCGTAGCGCGAAGCCACAATGACGTGGGGTCCGGGGCCCGCTTAAGGGCCCTGGTATTCTTCGGAAACTTTTAGGTTGTAGATGCTCTCTGGTGCAATCTGAGGCTATTTTGGGGCATATTGCATAATATAATTTGTCACACAAAACCATATATTTTTAGACATAAAAATATTTCTTGCTTTTCAATTGGTAGGTTTTAACATGTTTACATGTGCACATGTAATTCTGTCACATTTTTCTCAAGTAATATCAAACCCATTTTTAAATATAAAATGGAGTAGGGTCTACAGGACTCATGTTGTTATTGTTTTAATTATTGTTTTATGCACTTTACATTGGATTGTTGTTAGTAATTGTAGCTTTAAACGTGTGACTAAAGTTAATCGTTTTTATCAATAATTCAAAGCCAGATATGATCAAAAAAATTCCATACAATACATTACAATGTATGCCTTGACTTATGCCTACTTTAAATTAAACTTGACAAAACTATAAATAAAATGGTTCTTACAAACAAAACCCTGCTGTGCAAGCTTCACCCAAATAGTTTCATAAAGTATTTTATTGGACAGCAGGTAAGAGCTCTATATTCTAAGTCCACAGTTATTGAGTAAATAAAAAAAAAAGCTCAGCGAAGTTTTTAAAGATGCCTTAGAATTATCCTGGCTCCAGTCTGTTCAAAGTATTTTAAAAGAAAAAGAAACAAGACAACCGGCAACCAAAAAGACACAATTTCTGGGTCACAAGTTCACATCAAAGAACTGTCTGCAGATTTTGGAATGTTGAATGTATCAATTTGGGATTAGAGCCAAGACAAGAGTTGGGGCTATTGTTCACTTGACAATGACTGACAGGTTGTGGTTTTACACTCCCAGACCAGGTGACATCAACCTCTGGGACCTGGTTCTTGGCTGGTTTCCAAGCTATATAACTATACATGTATGAAACAACATCCCAGGATACAGGATACCAGTATACATTCTCCCAAGGCTAAGTAGCGCGAGTGACTGATACGACTGTCAGCAGAAATGCGTCTTTTAATAATCAGTTGTTTCAAAGCCTAAAATTTAAAACAATAAATCTAGACCTACTTAAAAAAATTATGACTGGTTGGAGCAGAATGGTGACATCTATTTATTCGACTGAGAGCAAACTATTGGTGATTTTTTTTACCTCGGAAAAGTTTCAGAAATCTCTGACATGTTTTGTTTTGTGGAATTAAATTCTGTGGATTATACCTGCGGAGAATCTCAGCTCAGAAATAATGCTTTCGGCATTAAATAAATAGTGGTCGGGTATGTAAATTAAGAAGAAAAACAGTTTTAGAAAGTGTTTACCATTACTCCTGATTTAAAAGTAAACGGAGGCCTGTTTGCAGGGTGCAATTGTGCTATACGCCCGCCTACTGAACGTATCCTGGGGACCGGGAATAGCCGATTTAAGTCTTGCATTTCGATTTTCGTTTTAAAATTTTTCTTCTTAATTTATTAATTCTTAATTTACAAAACAAAAATATATCAGCTTGGTGACAAAATGGTGGCAGGGAAATGATACTGGAATGAGATTTACAAATGTTTTGATGCCGTGAAGACAAAACTGTTTCCATAGGTCGAACTTCTGCTGGCGGCCGGCGGACATCAGCCGGCGTCCGGCGGACATAAGATGTTCAACAACTACCGTTTGCCGGTGGTTGTTGTTTTTGTTGTTGTTTTTTTAACTTTCACTCAAAACAAATTTCTGATAGTAGATTTTGTTTCAGAAATAATTATTTGAGAAAACATGTCATAGCATGATCATTCATAGTAACTCACGACAGACACTTTTTATAGACTTCCCTTTTGCGGCGTTTTCCTGGCATGTGGGTACCCCGCTCATCTGGTTTTTGCCTAAGCAGTGTGGTAGCGGAATCAGTGTCAATGTGTTTAGGGTTGAATGCCATAAATAGATCGCGGGCGGCCGCATAGTTGCAAATGCGGCACATCAAACACATTCTCTTGAAAAGAAACAAAGTTGCCGGCCAATTAAAATGTATCAATAAAGCTTCCTACAAGATGAAATACATGTAAATCCCTCAGTGGCAACAAATTATTGTTGTTCACAATTAGTTCTCGAACTGAACAAAGGAAATTTTGGTTTTTTGTTTTTTTTTCTCCATGGAATAAATTATAGCGTATCGATAGCGTATCGGCCGATTTATAGCGTATCGGCATTTTTTTATAGCGTATCGGCCCGATACGCTATTGTATGCCTGGCTAGAACACTGGAGTACGGTATCAGAACATTCACAGGTCAAAATGAGCGGACCGTTTTTGACCGGTAAAAAGCATTGTCTGATATTGTTCAGGGTGGTCAAAATGACAGTTAAAAAAACCCAGTCAAAACTGCCCCTGTGTTGCACATCTGGGTCGACAGTCAAACCAGGCAGTTGAATTTCTACATGTTGTCTTGATTTATAATTTGGACTTGGAGTTTACCACAAGTAATGCCAAAGTTTTTTTGGAAGTGTGCCCATTTCTCTGCATTATGCTTCTACACGAAAGTCATGTATCCATACAATACTCCCTTATAGACATTGTGGACTCCCATACACATTGCACAAACTGTATAGTGTAACACAATCCAAAAAATGTCTCACACTGTTTCTAATCCCTAGATAAGCCACCTCCTAACCCTGCCAGCAGTGATTGTACATGTACATGTACTTACATTAACCCCTAACCACCCCATATCCTCAAAAATCCCCCAAGGGGCACTTTTATTTGGGAAAAAATTCAGCACTGTTGGAAACTGGGACTTCCACCTCTTCAAATGGGGCAACATTACTACCTGGCAAGAAGTACAGGCCACAAGTGCTGAATATGAAAGATCAACGAAAATGCATGCTGCATTTTAAAGATAAGGGATTCGAACCCACATCTTCTGACGACTCGGCCATCAGAACACAAATCCGATTTTGTCGAGCTTATCGTCGGCTGCGCCCGAACGCCCTCTATTGATGGACTTCATACCTGAGGATTGCAATGGATTGTGTAAAAAATGGAAAAAGTGAATGCAACTCGATACGTCCAAGTGTTTGTACAAATAATTATTACTAATTATCAGATTATCAAATTCACCGTTGGTTATCTCAGCTTACATGGTGTAAAAATTATGCAATTTATGAATCATCCTGAAGAATTAGTCCGTCAGAAGTGCTTTCATCTTAGAGAAAACAGGAATTGTAACTACATGTCAAATTTACAACAACAAAAACATAAGCTGTTCAGAAAAGATTTTAAAACATAAAAAATAAGTAATAAATGTAGCTTTGCATGGTGAAGAGGATAAGTAAGACTAATTGCGGTGACACCGTGTGAAATTCTCCATTGAGTGGTAATTAGTTCTGAAAAGAACTGGAGGTTACAACTTGACGCTTCGATCAGTATGCTCTGATCGTCTTCATCAGGAGAATGTGTTAGCCTGAAGCGTAACATTCGTAAGAGGCTAACATGTAATGTACACATTGTATTTATTTACACTACTGAGCTGTATGTATGCACATGAACTACACGTACAGTATATAGGGCTGTGCCGGGTATCCGGATACCCGACCGAAACGGTTATTAGCCGGTTCCATTTTTCTGTTTCCAATTACCCGTAAACGACTTTTTAAAATTCAGACTTGACATTTGAGCGGTGCAAACAGAAATCTGTGACTCTTGAACAATGCACTTATACAGACAATTATCTTTAAATTCAAGAGATTACACTCCAATAAAGAAAAGATCGATAGTAAAATGTATGGTATCCTAGAGCTGTATTATGAAGGTCAATTCATTACCATTTACAGTACATGTATTTGTACACCACCCGAGTAATGATTTTTAAAAAAATGGAAACGGGTATCCGAAGTTTCCTGATTTCGGGTATCCGGTTAAAAATATCCGAAAACGCACAGCCCTAGTACAGTACCACAACTGTACACAACTGAAATAAAGATTTTTTTCTTCAAATTTCGGCATTCTATTATTGGCTTGTGTGTGTGTGTGTGTGTAGGGGGGGTGGGGTTGGAGTGGGAATACTAACTGCTAATCAAAAACAACTATTCTTTCTTCTCCCATAGGTCCCCATTTATACTCCTGGGTGAAGAGAAGCAATTCATGGTTTAGTGTCTCGCTCAAGGACACAAGTGCTGCAACCAGCATGGTTAGGATTTGAACCCACATTCATTCACTTTACATGTACCGTAATTTCCGGAATATAAGCCGCGCGGTGTATAAGCCGCACTACCCCAAAATCACCAAAACAAGATTCATGCGTCAACATATAAGCCGCACCACGTATAAGCCGCACACACAGAGGCCCGCCGGACGCCACTCACTGTCGGTACTTCGCCACAAGGGGGGTCATAAAGGGGGTCATTGTGTTGCGTTCGAGTCAAAATGTATTGAAAGAGACACAATAGCATACCTGCCAACCTTGACAAGTGAAAATTCGTAATACTAATAGTAAAGTTTGGCACATTTTACGCATGTCCGAAATACATGTGCATGTACAGGAATCAACGGCAACTGCTTGTGGGATCGATGTTTCTTCGACTCCACGTGTTTCTTGACATCGCTAAGGCCACCATGGCTAATGCAGAAATCCGTGCTGCATATTTTACAAAATGCGTGAAGTTCCCCAAGTTTGGTGGCTGCAATAACTGGGTAGCTTTCTGAGTATTTATCTCGAAATTTCTGCACCATTTTTATTTTGCTGTTCCGTTCCCGTATCACTATTTACGGCATTCGGGAATGTCGAATGTAGTCCCGCTGGTTGCCTGCTTTCTGCACAACGTACATGTAATCACTACAACGGCAACCAACGAAACGATGACTCATCGCCTGCCACGCGTAACGAATTTTCCTATTGGCTCCTTCCATAGACTACGATATAACGAATTTTCCCATTTGGCTCTCTGGTACACGCATGGCATAGACTACGATCTACGTAGTGGATTCTGATGTCGCTGGCGCTAAACGTTGTAACGGTTTTTTCAGAAATTTTGAATAAATCTGTATGTATCGAGGTCCGCTCACTAAAACTGACAATGACCAGACCATTTTCGCTACGAACAATAAAGGTTTTTAGGTTTCTGTTTCTGTCTGTTTACCAACGATTTTTGCTTAATTGTGCATTGTGTTTTGTTCTTCAAGATTCATACCTCGGCGTGTAAGCCGCACCGCGTATAAGCCGCAGGCAACTTTTACCGTGTCAAAATCAACGTATAAGCCGCGGCTTATATTCCGGAAATTACGGTATGCGTGAATGTACACTGCATATTTTGTTACTAATTTGTCAACTCGTTCTTTTACGACAAATTTGTCTTTAGACAGCATAGACGACATCATGACCACGATGAACCGCCTCCAGCAAGAGCTGGACAACCTGGACCAGGCCCGGCAGGATCTCTCCGACCCGCAGGGCTACACCACGCAGACCGTCTCCTCGGCCCGCCTCTACACCACCCAGCCCAAGAAGTTCGCCCCGGTCACCGCGCCCAAGCCGAAGGGCAAGGCGCCCGGGTATGGGGGCAGCTCCCTGCCCCCTCCCGGCCCCCACACGTCCAGAGGTGAGGCCCCTCCAGGTTCTCTCAATTGAGTTGCCTTGTTTGGATGTGAAGGAATGCCTGTGTGTGATTTATTAACACCGCATTTTGGTTACATTTCACAGTGGTTTTGGAATGTTTCATGTTGTTATAAAGCATGATCAGAATTGTATCGCGTTTCATTCAATGTATTTTCAAACAGTTTCACCAGTGTGCTTGAATGTTGAACACAATCAGAGAACAGTGTTGGTAGACTAGACTACATGTATGTACTAGTGTACATTGTATGCATTTGGAGACCCATTGTCCAAATTTGTCATTCTTTGAGAAACAGGTTGGCCAAATCTTTAACTTACGATACTTTTGCATGTGTGCATTGTATGTATTACAAATAAAACAGGGTGTCCATTAAGCAACCACGGGGCGTCCACAAAGACACCCAAAGGTTATTTCTGGCTAATAGTAATACTAACACTATGATTTACACGTATGTCTTCTTTGATACGATAAACCCTAACCCCCCTTGATACCCATCGCTGGTAATGACCTCGATCCTTCAAAACCAACCGATATGAGTTTTATGGAGGATCCCTGCTACCTCAATCCTTCAAAATCAACCCATATGAGTTTCATGGAGGATCCCTGCTACCTCAATCCTTCAAAATCAACCGATATGAGTTTATGGAGGATCCCTGCTACATGTACCTCAATCCTTCAAAATCAAATATACATGTACATGTAGTTTATGGAGGATCCCTGCTACCTCAATCCTTCAAAATCAACACATATGATTTTATGCAGGATCCGTACTACATGTATTTCCAATCCTTTAAAATCAACTGATAATACAACATTGATTTTTGGTAGTCAATGTCAATGTCAATGGAATTTCAAATCCTACCTCAATCCTACAAAATCTTGCAAATCCTCCAGTTGATTTTGAAGGATTTAGGATGGTTAAGGGTTAATGAAAGGAGTAGGTTTCCAGTTAACATTATAAACCCCAACTCCCTAGGCCCATTTGCTTACACATAACCTGAATCCTTCCTAATTCCCTAGGCCCATTTGATTACACATAACCTGAATCCTTCCTAACTCCCTAGGCCCATTTGCTTGTAAACACATAACCTGAATCCTTCCTAACTCCCTAGGCCCATTTGCTTTATACACATAACCTGAATCCTCCAAAATCCTTCAGTAGTAAAGCAAGCACATGACATGTATGCACACATGTGTTTCTAATTTGTGATTCATGTACATGCATGGAGCAATAAACAGTGTCCACTGACCCAAGCACTGACCTTGCAATTACTACAACAAACATGGATGTACATGTACCATGGAAAGGCAAGTATGCCTTATAACCTCAATCCTCCAAAATCCTTCACTTTAGCAAAGAGCATGTAGCATGTAACCTCAATCCTTCAAAATCCTTCACTTTGGCAAAGAGGATTTTGGAGGATTTGGGAAGGTTAGGGTTAATATTGTGTGGTTCTGACAAGAACCTGTGGGTTAACTCGACATTTTGGTCAGTGACCTCTGACCGTCTTCAGAGTACACTGACGGAAACCTCCGGTTAAATCACAGGTTATTCTCAGAACTGCACAACTCTCGGGGGGGGGGGGGGGGGATGGACAACATAATGTTACCTGCCGCAAACCTACACGTTCTCCATTTTCACTTTCCACCAGGCAAACTTTTATTGTAGTTTTAGACAATGAATGTGATACTAGTGAGCAAATACGAAACGAAACACATTTTTAGCTTCCTGTTTGCGATCTCAGAATCCAAACCAATTATCCAAGATGAATAGAACTACATACATGTAGTTTTTGTTTGGTTGATATTTGTACAGTATACACTGTACATGTACCACATACAAGTAGGTTTTGTAAGTTCATGTACAGTGTACATACGGTACATGTACATACATGCACCCTCATGATCTGACAGTGTTTTTACAGGCACGGATAAAGAAAATGCAGCAAGGCCAAAAAAAAAACTATCCAGTTTCTGGTCATAGGTCGGCTTCAAAATCTTTTTTTTTTTTTTTTTTTTTTTTTTGTGGTAACAGTGACATACATTCTATAATAATAATAATAATAATGTAGACTTATATGGCGCACGTATCCACCAAACTGGTGCTCAAGGTGCATTATATTATTACCCCTGCTCATCAGGCTCATAAATCATTCCTGAAACCATCTCAGCTCCCTGGGGAGTATACAGCTCAGTTGCTGCCAATTCAGCATATATGGGCTAATCAAACACAACAATCAACTCTGCCCTCACAGGTACCCATTTACCCCTGGGTGGAGAGAAGCAATTATGGTAAACTGTCTTGCTCAAAGACACAAGTACCACGGTCGCGGTCGGGATTCGAACCCACATTCTGACGACTCAGCCGTCAGAACACAAATCCGATGCACTAAACCGCTCGACCATGGCACTCCATAATATGATTACAGACTCTGAGATCCAAAATTTACATTTAAATACTGGTGACATTGAGTCTGTGTTAGATTTATTAAGGAGGGGAAAAAGATAATGCATTTATCATATGAATATTATGAACTGATTGCAATGAGTGGAATACATGTAGTTAAAACTACGGTACCGAGGTGATCTGTGGAGCGAAATTTTCCCTTGGGAAGATATAATAGAGAAAATTATGACATTGATCAGTTACAGTACATTTATTTTTCTCTGGAACCTAGCTGGAAATGTCATTAACCCTTAACCCCCTTGATACCAATGGCTGGTAACGGTCTCAATCCTTCAAAATTAACCGATATGAGTTTATGGAGGATCCCTGCTACCTCAATCCTTCAAAATTAACCGATATGAGTTTATGGAGGATCCCTGCTATGTACCTCAATCCTTCAAAATCAACCTATATGAGTTTATGGAGGATCCCTGCTGCCTCAATCCTTCAAAATCAACCGATATGAGTTTATTGAGGATCCCTGCTACCTCAATCCTTCAAAGTCAACCTATATGAGTTGATGGAGGATCCCTGCTGCCCCAATCCTTCAAAATCAACCGATATGAGTTTATGGAGGATCCCTGCTGCCTCAATCCTTCAAAATCAACCGATATGAGTTTATTGAGGATCCCTGCTGCCTCAATCCTTCAAAGTCAACCTATATGAGTTGATGGAGGATCCCTGCTGCCTCAATCCTTCAAAATCAACCTATAATTATGAGTTGATGGAGGATCCCTGCTGCCTCAATCCTTCAAAATCAACCGATATGAGTTGATGGAGGATCCCTGCTGCCTCAATCCTTCAAAATCAACCTATATGAGTTGATGGAGGATCCCTGCTGCCTCAATCCTTCAAAATCAACTGATATGAGTTTATGGAGGATCCCTGCTGCCTCAATCCTTCAAAATCAACCGATATGAGTTGATGGAGGATCCCTGCTGCCTCAATCCTTCAAAATCAACCTATAATTATGAGTTGATGGAGGATCCCTGCTGCCTCAATCCATCAAAATCAACCTATATGAGTTTATGGAGGATCCCTGCTGCCTCAATCCTTCAAAATCAACTGATATGACTTGATGGAGGATCCCTGCTGCCTCAATCCTTCAAAATCAACCTATATGAGTTGATGGAGGATCCCTGCTGCCTCAATCCTTCAAAATCAACCTATAATTATGAGTTGATGGAGGATCCCTGCTGCCTCAATCCTTCAAAATCAACCTATAATTATGAGTTGATGGAGGATCCCTGCTGCCTCAATCCTTCAAAATCAACCGATATGAGTTGATGGAGGATCCCTGCTGCCTCAATCCTTCAAAATCAACCCATATGAGTTGATGGAGGATCCCTGCTGCCTCAATCCTTCAATCAACCGATATGAGTTGATGGAGGATCCCTGCTGCCTCAATCCTCCAAAATCAACCTATATGAGTTGATGGAGGATCCCTGCTGCCTCAATCCTTCAAAATCAACCGATATGAGTTGATGGAGGATCCCTGCTACATGTACAGTATGTACCTCAATCCTTCAAAATCAACCCATATGAGTTTTATGGAGGATCCCTGCTGCCTCGATCCTTCAAAATCAACAATGCAGGCCTGTGATTTCTCAGGATTTTTCCTGATTTCAAGATTTTTTTACAAATTATCTCTCTTTGCCTCAAAAATTTCTTGAAAGAAGAGAAGTAGCCACCAAGGAAAGAAAGAAGTAGACTGTTTTGTGTCCAAACCTGTAGTTTCTTGTTTGTGGGGATGTGGAGAGTCTGTAAATCCTCCAAAATTAAACATCCATGTCATATGTTTGCTTTACTACTGAAGGATTTTGGAGGATTCAGGGTATGTGTAAGCAAGTGGGCCTAAGGGAGTCAGGGTTAATGCAGTCAGGGTTAACAGTTAACTGTTAGTTTGCTAACCGTTTAACCAAAACTTTCACGGTTAACCGGTTTACCGAAAGTTGGCACCTGATGGCCACACAAACTAGACAGTGGGAAAATGTGTGCATAATTATGTTTGGAGTCCAAATGAGAGGCTCCTTTCTGAAGTAGACTGGGTGCCTTCCAAACTGTGTTCAATTTGTTCATTGTGGATACGGATCGGCAGTCAGGACATCAGACACACATGGCCGCTTGAGTGATGGGTGTAGATCAATACTCGGTTCAAAAGTCCAGTTGTTCCACACATCATCGTTTGCCTGATATCCGTTGATCTACATGCTGCATGCAGTGTATGTCGTTGAACTTCCACTGCCCTAAATTCCCGTAGGAGGGTAAAAATAAACCCTTCAACCACCAAAGATCTATCAGTGATCTTTAGATTAGAGTCCGTCCCGTCCGTAAATGCCACAAGCGGTATGCCCAGTTGACCACAAACCTCAAACCGTAATAATTGACTTGTACTTCCCCCTGCTGTGAGCCGCAGCTAGCGCCACACAGCCAAATGCAGCAAGAGTCATGTATGCCATATAACCAGCCGTAAGGGACAGACGTGTTCAGAGTGCTCTGTGGTGGAATTTGTGCCCTGTAAGAATGGTGACATTTAAAGCCCCTTTCTATGCACAATTGGCATTCTCTGAAAACATAAATGACTGTGTACATGTAGTTACTGGTATAATATGTACATGTACACACACATGAAACTACATTGTATATATGTATGTAATTGGTGTAAAGTTGATGGTTGTACATATGTACATGTATTGTACATACATGTATCAAACAGCCCTTGAAATATTTCTGTTTGTGGTACAATACTGTCATTGTAGTACTTAAAAACCTTTATTCTGATTGCAAGGGTCAAAATCAGTCAAAATGTTGATATACTTGCCAAGGTACACTATGTATGTACCTGTACACTTACTGAGACGCAATAGAAACTTAACCACTTTCTCGACCTTAAATTACTGCCTGCATGCAAACCAATGGTGGCCACACACGCTACTGAACTGTGACTCTCTGAAACGTGACCCTCTGACGTTTCGCGGTGAAGTGGATATTTATTTTATTTATTTGTTGTTTTATTTAATCAGGGTGGCCTTATCAGTTAAAAAACTGCTTTCCGTAAGGGCCCTGCATTAAACATTTAAATTAAAACAGTTTAAGAAATTGAAATGACATGAATTGAATTAAAATAAACTCATTAATCAGAAACAAACATATTATAAACAATAATCAACATTAAAATCAAATGAAAAACATTAAAAGCAGGTTGAATAGTTTCATTATATGAAATTATTTAAATTATGTACAATTATTTAAAACATAATAAAATTTAAATTAAAATTAAAATGCCAAAAAATTAGTTTAAGAGGGCTTTAAAAACATTTAAAGACTTAGCCTTCGCTGGGCTGTGGTCAAATTGTTCCATCCCAGGGTCCCACAATACTGAAATGTGTGTTTACGGCATTTGTCTTGGGAACAATGGGCAGATGTAATAAAGCGTTTGACTTAGAGCTAGTATTGGCAGTATGAGATGGCATTTCAAAGCGTGCATTAAGATACGCTGGACTAAGGTTATTAAGACATTTATATACCTGACATACTCTATGACTTTCCCAGCGAGATTGTAATGATGACCAAGAGAGCGCTTCATGTAAATCATTAATATGTGTTCTCGGATGTGCATTAAGGATTAATCTTGCAAGACGATTATGTAGTTTGAGCAACTTGTCAGAATGACAGTGTGCACATTGGACCATACCACATCACAGTAATCGAACAATGGGATAACCATGGCTGAACTTAACATGTTGAAGGTGGAACTGGGAAGACATGGTTTTGCACAACGTCTTAGAAACCCTATTCTCTGCGAGATCTTTTTGGCAATATAATCAGTGTGGTCGGCCCATGTCAGTTGCTCATCCAGAATAACTCCAAGATACTTATAATGATTTACTCTTTCGATGGTCACGTCATTAACTACTATCTGAACTTGGGTAAAAGTGGATAGACGTGGACGACTTCCAAAAATCATGAACTTAGTTTTGCTTACATTTAAAGTTAGTTTGTGTTTTTTGAGCCATTGAGCCACTTGATTGATTGCCGACACCATGTTACATTTAATATCATCCGGGGAAGTGCCATCGATCGAGTACAGTGGACAAAACGTGGACATTTCCTCAATAAAATGCCAACATTTCTAATCCAAATTGTTGTGTTGTCTTACTTTGAACCATTACAATTTTTTGCTATTCCAAAACAAGTGGTAAGTTTTTATTGCATCTCAGTATACATGTATCTAGTGCACTTAAAAGTTAAACACTGTCAAACCTTACATGTAGTAAGTACATTTACAGGTTAAAATGAGTCGACTGTTTTTGACTAGTGAAAGCCATTATCTGGTATTGTACGAGGGTGGTCAAAATGATAGTCCAAATCAGTCAACAATGCCCCAGTGTGCACAGTTACTTCAACAGTCAAAATCAGTCAACTGACTGCTGTACGTACGTGTACGTGTACCGTACTTGCCACAAAAGTTTTGCAAAAAAGGTCTACGTGTGCAGTGCATGTAATGTGGACAAATACATGCATTCACGATCAAGGTACATGTACACGTGGAGTGTCGTGGCCGAGCGGTCTAGCTTACCGGACTCAAGTTCTGGTGTTAGCAGCAGAATGTGGGTTCGAATCCCGGCCGTGACACTTGTGTCCTTGAGCAAGACACTTAACCATAATTGCTTCTCTCCACCCAGGGGTTAAATGGGTACATGTACCTGTGAGGGCAGAGTTGGTTGATGAGCCCTATATGCGCTGTAATGGCAGCAATTGAGCTGATATACTCCCCAGGGAGCTGAGATGGTTTCAGGAATGATTTATGAGCCTTATGAGCAGGGGTAATAATATAATGCGCCTTGAGCACCACTCAGTTGGTGGATACGTGCGCTATATAAGTCCACACATTATTATTATTATTACGTGTATACATGTACATGTATGGGAGTGGGTTTTATACAGTAAATTTAATTACAGTACTAGCATTTCTAACTAAAACAGGCAAACTATTCCAAAGAGCCAGAGCAGCATATTGGAAAGCACAATCACCCAGTCGTACTTGACTCCGTTCATGTGGATAACTAAGGAGAATGCCACATACGTATGTACATGTATGTTGATACATGTACATAAACTGGACACCCTATTAATTTGCTAATTACAATGTACACATATGTCGCACATGTTAACTGCAAATTTTCAACATGTGTTTCTCAAAGTGTTTAACTTTTTAATTTGTGAAATTATGAAAAATTTCACATCGATTTACTCCAAGGTATCTCATAAAAATTAATCAGTTTTGGTTTTAACATAATTTATCCAGGCGACGAAATGTGATACAGATTTCATACATTTGTAGATCATAAAAAAAACAAATGATCATTACTTTAAAAAAACATGAAGAAAAATTGTACATGTACAGTGTACAAGAACAGATTTAAAATGATGTTAAAACCAAAAGTTGGGAGATTTTTTTTGGGGGGACACCCTGCTAAAGTTTGAATGCATGGTAGCAGGAGTCTATTACCTACATGAAGTGTGCCACTCGTGTACTAACCTAGTCCACGGCATAGTACTCCAAGAACAATGGATTTGGGCCATTCGTGACGTTTTGATCCACAAACTGACTCGCAAGGTCTCAAAAAAGAAAAGAAAAAGCAGTCCAGTCTGTTAGAGAACTATATATCACGTGCACACCTTAGCGTTTATCGAACGCACCCATTTTTCGCCTCACAGATGCAGACAAGACGCAGGTTCGCCTGCGTCTAGTTTAAGATTGCGTCTAGTTCTCTAGGAACAAGCTTCGCGTGGAAACACCTGTCCCATGATGCCTCACGGCAGACCGGGCACGGGGAGCAAAACCCATAACCAAGCTCTTTGTGCGTGCATTTGGAGTACATTGCCGTGGTGTGGGTTACAGCAGGCTGGCACACGTCATGTAGGCGATAGACTTCTGATGGTGGCTATGATATGGTGAACTAATACATACGTGTGTTTTCTCTCCCTTCTCTTTGCTTGTTCATTCCTTAAACGCTCCCCTCTCTTTTGCCTGGTATCCTGTATGCTTGATTGTACAAAATGTATATTGTATGCTGTGTTGCTGCTGTACTTCTCTTGTGTCTGTGCAAATGTGGCTGGTACCCATGTTTTTTGCATTGTCCGGGGGTTGTCCGCATTGGCTGCAGCCCCGCCCCCGGCAACGTTACCCAAACCGAGCAGACAGATGCCAGCTAAACAGGGTAAGCATGGTTAAAGCCACTTGAATGAGTGGAGGTCAACTCTCAAATGAAGGGCCTAGCTTTATTTTTATATTTAAAAAAAAAAAAAAAAAATTCTCTCTTGTTTAAATGGGGGTGTATGCCATTGGTAATAACCCAAAAACAAACTGATTGTTGTCTAAAAGTCTACTTGGTTGAGGTGGAAATTTTACCAAACGCCCTGAGAGAAGTAATTCTGTCTGACATGAGAAACCATGAATTCACATACATGTATATGCAATTTAAAATCGTAAATGGATCATAGGCCTCAAACAAAGTTGAATGTAGGCTTTGAAGTTTTGCATGGCGGGAAGTACATGTGCTGTAACCGAGTGTAACGGTAGAAGTAAGGTTTGCAGTAGCACCAAGTAACCAATCTCTTAGGAGATCGTTGGTTCTGAGAAGAACCGGTGGTGAGAATCTCCACATTTTGATCACTTTACTCTGATCGTCTCCTGGAGAATCAGGTTCCCACCACTGGTTCTTCTCAGAACCGACAATTATTTTCACTCCTAGGAGATCGTTTACATGGTCCTACCACTATTTTCTCATTAACCCTAACCACCCCAAATTCTGCAAAATGCTCCAAGGGGCACTTTTTTTGGAAAAATTCAGCACTGTTGGAAACAGGTACACTGTACTTTCACCTCTTCAAATGGGACAAAATTACTACCTGGCAAGAAGTACAGGCCGTAAGTGCTGAATATGAAAGATGAATGAAAATGCATGGTGCATTTTGAAGATAAGGGCACATTTCCAAAAGTGCACTGGAGGATTCAGGAAGGTTCCTAGCCAGAATACCTAGGGGGTTAGGGTTTTAAAGACACAATCAGAATAAGTTGGAACTTTCACAGCTTGGTCTTTATCTCTTGATTCTTATAAAGTATGGATGCATTTACAGACATTGGTTGGTTTCTGTACACATCTCTTGATTCTTATAAAGTATGGATGCATTTACAGACATTGGTTGGTTTCTGTACATATCTTTTGATTCTTATAAAGTATGGATGCATTTACAGACATTGGTTGGTTTCTGTACACATCTTTTGATTCTTATAAAGTATGGATGCATTTACAGACATCGGTTGGTTTCTGTACATCTCTCTCGATTCTTATAAAGTATGGATGCATTTACAGACATCGGTTGGTTTCTGTACATCTCTCTCGATTCTTATAAAGTATGGATGCATTTACAGACATCGGTTGGTTTCTGTACATGTACATCTCTCTCGATTCTTATAAAGTATGGATGCATTTACAGACATCGGTTGGTTTCTGTACATATCTCTTGATTCTTATAAAGTATGGATGCATTTACAGACATTGGTTGGTTTCTGTACATATCTCTCGATTCTTATAAAGTATGGATGCATTTACAGACATCGGTTGGTTTCTGTACATATCTCTTGATTCTTATAAAGTATGGATGCATTTACAGACATTGGTTGGTTTCTGTACATATCTCTTGATTCTTATAAAGTATGGATGCATTTATAGACCTTTTACCAATGGTGTACACTCCTTTTAATAAAAGTGATGATTGTAAACTATTTTCCTTGCGCATCAATATCAGAAGACTGTTATTTTATAAGAAGTATGCCACTCATACATGTATAACCTACAGTGTACATGTAGTCCACGACATTGTCTCCGGAAACAATGGAAACATGACATCTTATTCTGACTGATGCACAAGATTTTGGGGTCATTCATGATGTTGTATTCTGCGGTACCAACATCACGGATCATCTCAAGTGATGCTTTTGTTGTGGCCATTAGAGAAGCGTACCGCTTGACTGTTGCGTACCACACACACAATTTTGTCTTCCACCACGATTAAATTCCTGTGTCGGGTCCGATTTCAACATTTTGTTATTGCAAGTTATTTTTGTTGAAAGAGAAGATTTCAAAACATTTTATCGGGTTGCGCCCCGGTTCCGAGGTTAGATTATCTGATGATTACCAAATGTTTGCATGGGGTCTGGTGACATTATTAACTCAACTGCACAAGGCCTTAGTATAAGCTGGCATACTTCTGTGTAGTTTATCTCCATGTAGACGTCCTGTAATACTAATGAAATGTATTTAACGAGCTACAAGCTGTGCATTATTAATCATCAGTAAGCATGAATGAATGCTGTGATGTCGCCAATAACATTGTGCATGCAATGCTTTGTTTTAACCAGTGGCTGAAAATGTAGAAAATAGATCTGATAAATTCATGTAGAATTTTTGTTGTTTAGAAATATATTTTTTCCCCCTTGTTTTTCTATCACTACTCGCTTCCTTGATTCTTTCCCTGTCAGAACATTGTGTTCTCTTCCCGTTTTTTGATACGTGTGTACATGTGTAATGTGAGCAAGAAAACTTCGGCTGGTTGGTTGGTTGGTTGGCTGGCTGGCTGCCAAGCTCAGGCACCCTAAATGGCCAACTGATCAGCCGGCTGGCTGGCTGGCTGGCTGGCTGGCTGGCTGGCAAGCAAGCTCAGGCACGCTGAATGGCCAACTGGTCAGCCAACTGACTGGATGGTTAGCTAGCTACATGTAGCTGGCTGGCTGACTGGCTGGCTGGTCAGCTGGCTGGTTTTTATCCATCCCTTAATTAAGCATCTTTTACTTTTATTTTTTTCATTAATTTTTTTCTGAATTGTCTTTTCTTTTGTCATTCTGTCATTCTGTCAGTCAGTCATTCAACATTGTACCTACACGTACAATGTACATGTATGTACATAGTGTCTGTGAGTTGTACCTTTGTATTTCCTTTTTCTGTTTTTCCCGCCTCCCTTATAATATCTGATTGACTCTTGATCTGATTCAAGTTAATCTGCATTTCCAACCATTCCTGCTTATAAATTTAGTTTGTTCCTTTTTTTTATTATATTATTTTCCCGCTGATGATTTTCCTTCATAACAGGTCCGCCGGCTCCGCCTCCCAAAACATCGCCGCGCCATCAGCAGTTTAGTACAGCAGGTAGCTGGTTTTTTTCGCTTCTCACTTTTTGGTGTTTCTCACGTTTCCCTCTCACCACTTTCTCTCAAATCAACCCTCAAGAGTCCATGTAAAAAAAATAAATAAACAAATTTCCTCTGTGCATGTGTGTTGCCTTATGGAGCTATTTTCATAGAACTGCACTCCGGAGAAGAAACAGTAATGGGTAAAACTGCTCATCGGTTACCCCGGCAACAAGTTGGTACTCAGTATAAAAAACACTTTCCCGGTAATCGGCACCGTGTTGGATATTGTTACAATCTTGAACTTTCCAAATCCTCACATGAATAATGTGCATATGTACAGTACATGTATTTCATTCATTTCATTTCATTTCATTTATCATTTCTGGTAATGAAACCAAGGGATGCCTCAGAAAAGCGCACTTAAGCACTGTAAGCTCGAAAGCCTGAGGAAACCTGTAAACAAGAGCGCTTGCAATGTGAACCAGAAACACCGGGGTAAACCCCTTACACTTCCACGATAAGTGTTCTGGGTTCTTTTACGTGCATTACTTAATCTAGTACACGGGACCTACGGCTTAACGTCCCATCCGAAGGATGCACCATCACTATTATCAGAAGTCTGTTACCTACGCAAAAGTGTGCCCGTCATGTAATAACCTAGTCCACAGCATAGTAATAATAATAATAATATGGCCTTATATACATGTAGCACACGTATCCACCAAACTGGTGCTCAAGGCGCATTACATTATTACCCCTGCTAATCAGGCTCATAAATCATTCCTGAAACATCTCGGCTCCCTGGGGAGTATACAGCTCAATTGCTGCCATTACAGCGCATATAGGGCTAATCAAACACAACAACCAACTCTGCCCTCACAGGTACCCATTTACCCCTGGGTGGAGAGAAGCACATATGGTAAAGTGTCTTGCTCAAGGACACAAGCATCATGGTCGCGGTTGGGATTCGAACCCACATTCTGATGACTCGGCCATCAGAACACAAATCCGATGCACTAAACCGCTCGACCATGGCACTCCATAGTGCTCCAAGAACAATGGATTTAGGCCATTCATAACGCAGAATTCGTGACACGCAGAGTCTCAAAGGAAGCAGTGCATTCTGGGTGACTTGTAGTAAGCGTGTGCAAGAACTGTACTTCACACCCGTTTTCTAATGCATACTGCACTATAAACGCAAGTTTTGGGCCATTCGTGACGTTGCATGGTACGATACCAACTGATGCGCAGAAAGAAGCAGCGCACTGTGGGAGATACCCAGTGTGCATGAGAATTTAAACCTGGCATACGTTTTT
The DNA here is from genome assembly GCA_029582265.1 of Zoroaster sp. YZ-2022. Lineage (NCBI taxonomy): Eukaryota > Metazoa > Echinodermata > Asteroidea > Forcipulatida > Zoroasteridae > Zoroaster > Zoroaster sp. YZ-2022. The sequence continues at coordinate 23,199,797 of CM055836.1, forward strand.
ATTGCATGCCGCTAGCCTGTTCGCATCCCGTCCCGTTCAGTTCTGGAGCTAGCAAGCGATGTCGAGCGCCTCTCCCGTGAAGCTCTCAAGAAGGGTAGCCAAAATCGTTACCACGCATGCGTGGAGTGCAATGCCATGGACTGGGTTACAGCAGGCTGGCACATTACATGTACCTGTAGGTAATAGACTTCTGGTATCGTACATTGAAGATGTTCCTTGGGTGCACACTGCTTGCCCCAAAGCCAGTTTTTAGCAACAGGCCTGTGATTCCTCAGGATTATGGTGAAAGCATTGACGGTTTGAGCTAGGTAAAGCAAAATTGTTTTGGCAGTTCTATGGAAACTGTCCCTGTGGTATCTACATGGTCATGTGCGTACCATACTGTAGTGTACCTGTCTGTGTACATGTTGTGCATTTGAGCAACACGCTTGCAGACTTCACGCTGTTGGATTTGTACACGTTTGAATGTAACTGCTTGCAGTCGACATAAAAATGCATTGTACCACTGTATTCATGGTATTATTGTGCTTTGCAAACCTTGCAGACAGAACCATTGACAGTAAGTTAAGACAGAAATCCTAAACAACCATCCTCCGATATCCCCTCCCCAAATCAAGGACAGTAATATGACTACCCAAACTGCTGCTTTAATAATAAGAATAATACACGATTCTTATATAGCGCACATATCTCTAGCAACTAGATCAAGGCGCTGTACATTATTACACCTGCTCATCAGGCTCATAAATCATTCCTGAAACCATCTCAGCTCCCTGGGGAGTATACAGCTCAGTTGCTGCCATTTCGGCGCATATAGGGCTAATCAAACACAACAACCAACTCTGCCCTCACAGGTACCCATTTACTCCTGGGTGGAGAGAAGCAATTACGGTAAAGTGTCTTGCTCAAGGACACAAGCACCATGGTCGCAGCCGTGATTCGAACCCACATTCTGACGACTCGGCCATCAGAACCCAAATCTGATGCACTAAACCGCTCGACCATGGCACCCCATTGTCCAATTTCCGAAACTATGACAATAAATATCGTTTCAGTTTGCGGTAACACCGTGTGTTTATCCCAACTGAGGGTGAGGGTTCTAACAAGAACCTCTTTTGGGCAACTCGTCAGTCTCCGGATGATTATTAGAGCATTTTAATTGAGAAGAATCCCGAGAAGTCCCCATGGTTCTCCGCTCTCACTTAGCGATCGTTGAGAAACGAGTTACCCGATAGTGGTTCTCCCTGAACTATAATCTTACTTAGAGACAATTAAGATACAAGTTGCCCGAAAAAAGGTTCTTTTCAGAACACTGTACCTCACTTAACCCTAACTACCCCAAATCCTGCAAAATCCTCCAAGGGGCACTTTTTGGGAAAAATTCAGCACTGTTGGAAACTGGTACTTTCACCTCTTCAAATGGGACAAAATTACTACCTGGCAAGAAGTACAGGCCATAAGTGCTGAATATGAAAGATCAACGAAAATGCATGGTGCATTTTGAAGGTAAGGGCATGTTTCCAAAAGTGCCCTGATGGATTTTGGAGGATTCAGGAAGGTTCCTAGCCAGAATACCTACATGTAGGGGGTTAGGGTTAACAGCGATAGTTGCCGCAAACCGAAATGATATCTACATGTATACTCACCATGCAAACCCACAAATCTTATATGACTATGGACTTTTGACATCACTCTGTCAAGTTGCCAGCATGGTTACACAAACGTACAGTATGTTTCTACAGAACTTCAGCCGTAACTAATTGATAAGTGAAGTAGACCGTCAACATATGCCATCAAATCCCCATCCATGTACTGTGAGACCTACCTCATTTTCTACCGCCAATTCATAACTACATTAATTAGTTCATGCGACACTGGTATCGTCTCACTGATTTACACTGCACCGCCTACATGTACGGTATATTTTTATGACTGTATGATTTGTCACGGTGACCAATACCTATCCCTCCTTTGTTTTTTGTTTTTACTCTTCACTGTTTTCCAGCTTGCTCTGTGTTTTTGCCTGCTTGGAATCATAACGCATTTACTAATTCGCAAACTGACAGCGTTTTCGCATTGCAGCTGAGCTAAGCTAACACTCTCGATGAGTATCATCTGTTATAATTGCGTTTGTCGTGTGCGTTCATGCATACAGATTTAATAACAGGCTGAAATTCACGCTGGAATTGTGTTCATGACTTCATTTTTTATTTATTTATTTTTTTTTAATCTGGCCAAATAATCTCGTTCAGACATGACACTACTTTCATGCTCTGTTTTTGTTATAAACCCTTTAACCCTCCTGTGACTGCAAGGGTCAAAATCAGTCAAAATGTTGATACTTGCCAAGGTTATATATATGTTGATGAGCTATATGAGATCTATTCATTAGTAGAGGGTCTTTTGTGCTCAGCTAGGGGATTATATAGGCCTGTAGGCCTGGGCAAAGCCTGGGCCTCGCTGGGCTTCTCAAAGGCTTGGCTGTACCACGACTTTGGCCCTCATCCCTCATGTTTGCATACCTTTTGGCTGATATAAATGTACCATAAAACACCATCTCATGTTGTGACTTACATGTACATGTAAAGGGAAGCCACAGCATTGTTTAATTTACCAAGTGTCAATCATCCTGAGAGATTATTCCATCAAAAGTATTTTCATCTGTTAGATAAAAAAAGACGAATTTTTTTTGTCGAATTTCAGAAAGTTGATGTCTGGCAATTTGTTGCAAAAAAACCAAAAAAAACAAAAGAATCGGTTGTTTTTTCAAATTTTCCTTTTTTTCTTTTTTTTCTCTTCAAATTTCAAAAAGTTGATGTCTGGCAATTTGCTGCAAAAAAAACCCCATAAAAGAATCTGTTGTTTTTTCAAAAACATTGTGATAACATTTTCAAAGGTTAGTTTTATTATAAATATAGAGGGTTGAAATTTCTGCGTTTTAATGTTCCTAAATGTCAATGTTGTATCTTCCCTATCCTGTTCATTAGTCGATACATAATACGCGCTCGCATTGATAGTACGCGCATTCTTTTCGCTACTTCTCAGTTCCAAAGCTGGCATACCGTTGTGTGCAATTTTAACCTAAATTCCTTGATTTTTAACGTTCAAAAGCATTTCTTGGGGCAGAAATTGACTTTGTCAATAAGATTTTGAGTCTTAATAACACATTATGTTCAGTGCAAGCTTTCTAATTTCTTGCGTAAATCCTTCAAGAAAAGTGTGGTCAGTGCATTTCCAGTGGGGTTCTGATGATCGTTGGAACCAGCACGTGCGAAGGTTTATGTTGGAATTACATGTACATCCCACTAACAAACAGGATGTAGGCAGAAAAGAGAAAACAAGAAATGTTACCCCACCCCCACCCAGTGAATTATGCATGCTGTAATCATGTTACTCCAAGCCAATTAATAATTGAAGCTGTTCCTAACTGTGATCCATAATTTAAACAAATTTAATAACCAATCTATGTCACACGCTATCAGAGGAAAGTACAATCAACCAGTCATTTGCCGAACACTAGTATAGATTTAAAGGGACAATATCGTCAGGTAAATAATGATCATGGTTGTTGCATAATAATGATATTTAGGGAGCAGCCATGATAATATAATCTAATTGCGCCCTGTTATCTAGGCAAGCGCACACTCGTGTGGTGTTATTTCAATCACCGATATCATCTAAGGGATGAGGGCCAAAGTCATGGTACAGCCAAGCCTTTGAGAAGCCCAGCCAGGCCCAGGCTTTGCCCGGGCCTACATAATCCCCTAGCTGAGCACAAAAGACCCTCTAGTACTAATGAATAGATCTCATATAGCTCAGGTACTGTATTGTTACAGGATTAGGACTCACAACAGACAGATTAGGCGGCCAGGTAGCCTGGGCCTGGCCAGGCTTCTCAAAGGCTTGGCTGTACCGCGACTTTGGCCATCATCCCTAAAACTAGTACACCGATTCCATGCCATGTTTAGTCTTGGTTCAAGACTGTGTTTGTACGTTTTTTGATACACTAGCGCGGCCCACATTTTTGGTGCGCACGTGCATAAACAACAACAGACTGCCGTGAAGTTGACGATCAGTGAACACGGCAGTCCATTGTTGTTTATGCGCATGCGCAACAAAAATGTGGGCTGCGGTAGCATTTCAAATTGACGCATGCGTAGTGGTTTCCCCCTGTTTTCAGGGGAGAGATTCTACGAAATTCCCAAGACTGTGTTTGATAGCGGTTCGTGTGTGTGGTAGCAGTTCATGTGTGTGGTAGCGGTTCGTGATTGTAGCGGTTCGTGTAGCGCCGTCGGATTGTGTATGAAATACATACAAACACAGTCTTGAACCAAGACTATGCCATTTTGAAAATCCGCTCTGATCGTGAGGATATTGTACCTTTTTAAAGAATAGTCCTTGGTCTGGTCCTAGAGGTTGTTTATGAGCTGGATGTTAATTTTGTACTTTCTCTGTCCTCCAGCTGTGCAGTCGCACACCCAGGTCTCCTTCCCCAAGCCAGATGACTTCCTCCCCCCGCCCCCACCTGCTTCCTCATTCTCCTCTGGAGATGTCCCCCTTCCGCCCCCACCCCCGGAGGTCCTACACGGCAGCGGTGCCCAGGCTGACTTTCCCCCACCCCCACCGCCACCGCCAGCCCCTGCGACCATGCAGCAGTACAACGAGCCGCGACCTCCGCCGCAACCCCAAGCCCAGCCGAGCTACAAGCAGCCGGCGTACCAGCAGAGACCGCCCCAGCAGAACGGGGGCTCCGCCACGGCCGCTTACAAGCCAATCCCACCAGAGCCCCCGAGGAGCTACGGAGCGTCTGCCGTACCCAAGCCAACGGACCAGCCGGTCTCGGCGCCCGCTAAGAGCGGGACGGAAGCAGAGATTGATGCGCTGACCAACCTGCTCATGCAGAACATGGAAGTGGCCCCAGATGAGGGGGAGTTCTTTGGTGAGTTTGAAAGGGTGGATGGTTCCGTTGATATTGGCTTTGGACAAGAATAATACATGTACATTGTGTCAGGGGTGTGATTTGTCCAGATTTTTCCGGATGTTTTTCAGGATTTTCGGATTTTTACAAGTTACCGCAGTGTTGTGATCCTCCAGATTTTAAAGATTTAAGCAATAAAGGAAAGCAAAGCAAATGCTCAGAACCATAGATTTCACCGCAGCGCTGTTCACAACAGCGGCACCAATACCCCTAGCAAAATTTATGTGGATTTTTCAAAACTGCCCAATCACTACCCGTCATTATATATTTGAAATCAAAGGTTCGTAGCTGATAATTGAGGTAAAAACTGCATATCTTTAAACTTTGACCTTTGACATTGGCTCGAAGGTCATGGGGACAACTGCAGTGCAGTGCACCAGGTAACAGGTCATCCACATTGACTGTTGCCCCCTTTGACACTTGGCCACTTTAACCGTTGACATTTCAGGCATCTGCGCCAAATGTGGACAGAAGGTCGTAGGCGACAACAACGGCTGCACGGCGATGGACCAGGTCTACCACATTGACTGCTTCACCTGTGACACCTGCCACACCAAGCTGCGCGGACACCCATTCTTTGCTCTGGAGGGCAAGGCATTCTGTGAGACGTGCTACATGGTGAGTAACGGAGGAAGACCAGCGTAGTCATCGGAGGTTTCTAGGAGTGCTTACAACTGAGTGGTCTAGTGCGCCAGACTTGTGTTTTGGTCACTGAGTTGTCAGAATGTGGGTTCGATTCCTGGTTGTTGTGTTTGATTAGAGTCACTGTATTGATAAGTATGGCAGTACAGAGCTGTATACTCCACAGGGAGCTGAAAAAGTTTAAGGATTGCTATTGGCACAATGACCACGGGTAATAATGTAAAGTGCTTAGAGTATCATGTTGTGATAGATACATGTATTGCGCTATATAAGACTCCAATATTTTTAAAAGTCACTGTAGAGTGAATTTGAGACTTGAGATAATGGGCCGGATAAATAAAAGTTAGCAATTGCTTATCTAGTAAAAGCTCAAGCAATAGCAATTGCTTAACAAGTAAAAGCTCAAGGTTAAGCAATTGCTTAAAAATGTATAAATAACCTTCTTCTTTGACTAGCACCTGTTGCTTGGGTGGGTTAGCAATTGCTTATGGGTATAACAATGATGGGAGGTCAGTTCCGATTAGCCTAGTGGTTGTATATGAGGCATGTGTTAGCAACATGGATGCTGCCGAAGAATTGGGGAGTGGTACAAATAGTGAGCAATCTTTGAACGAACTGTTCGTTAGTATAATCAAAGAGTACCCTGTTCTAATCGAGAAAAGTCAGTTGCCAGGGGTAAAAGACATGAAGGCAAATGCACTTAAAAGCACAAATGTCAATTGCTACCAACACAGGTAAAGCCATGGATGAGAAGCAAATTTTGAAAAAGATAGCAAACATGAAAAGTCAAGTGAAGAAGAAAACAGATGGAATGCAAACAGGAAATAGGAAGATTGTTTTGGTTGCATGGGAACAAGATCTGTACAACATCTTCAAAGGGGATGAAAACCCGACTATTACGAAGATGCCATGCGCCATTTCTGTTGGTTTCAAACCAAGTACTTCGACTGCTGCTAGCAACTCCAAATTTTCAAAATTGAACCGAAATAATTTCCGGTATCTGGTAGGATTGACTTCATCACGATTTATTCTTTCATTGTACACCTTTTCATGTTCCCTTACATGCATAAACTCGACCATGATGGCAGGAGTAATGCAACATGCAAGTGTTAGCAAATGCGTAAGCTCCTCATTTAGTATCTTGTAAAAATATTAGCAAGTGCTACAAGTCATTAGTAAAAGGTCTGGTTTATTTATATGCTTCCAAGCAAGTGCTAATCTCTCTAGTAATTGCTTAAAAATCATAGCAATTGCTTTTGCTAACTACTGTAAGCAATTACTTGCAAGTAATTGCTCACTTTATTAATGAAGATTTAAGAAAATAGGCCGTATTCATAAAAATAAGTAATTACTTACTAGTAAATGCTATAAGTAAAAGCAACAGCTAGGTAAGTAAAAGGTCTAGTCTAAGCAATTGCTAAAAATCTTATTCATAACCATTTGCTAAATGATTACAGTTGTTACTTGCCATGGCTAGTAAGTTCTCAAGTAGTTGCTATTGTACTACAGTACCATCCACGAGTCTCGGTATTTGGTGGTATGAAGGTGTTTGCAAGCCATTCCACATTTTCTTTGTCAAACCTAAATAAAGTTCTGTAAGTGGTAGGGTTGACTTCATCACGATTAAGCCTGATGTTATACACCTTAGGTTGTGGTCTTGGACGTAAAAACATGGCAGAAAATGTGATATGTCTGTATTGACTAAACAGCAAGCCAAAAATTAGGTGCTTGTACAATCACTAGTAAATGCTAGTCGAAGGTCATTTTTATGAATACAAATTGAAGTAGGTGCTAATTTCTCTAGCATTTACTTATAAGTAAAAAGCAATTACTAATGCTAAAAATTTGTAGCTTTTACTTGAAAGTCATTGCTTATTTCTATGAATACACATTTAAGTAAAAGGTTAGTAAAAGGGGGTTGTTACTTTAGTAAAAGCAATTACTTATTTTTATGAATACGGCCTAATGACTAGTAAAAGCAATTGCTACTTTTTATTTATCCGGCCCAATATCTGAAACGTTTTGAAGAATTGGTCTTGAGATTGACAGGGATGAACACAGGGGGTTGGGTGTGTGGGTGGGTGAGTGAAACTCAAAACGTGGTTGCCAAGATCCGTGTGACAAAAATGTTGAGGATAGGGACGATCCGTGCTGTTTTTCTGTGTTTCTCCACAATAAGAGCTTAAATCATATTTAGTCAACAATTAACTAAGCTTTTGAATAATAAGTGCTGAACCCTGCCTTTAGAAGGTATTGCCTTTAGAAGATATATTCTCAAGAATGCATTTTGTTTGAATTTCAGGACTCATTGGAGAAGTGTTCCACCTGTTCTAAGCCAATTACCGAGAGGGTAAGTTTGCAGATAGATTGTTAGATGGGCAGTCATTTATCTAATACGTGGACTATCTGGTTGGTGATGTCATTTCAACATACATACCAAATGCCCTGATCTACTGACCAGTGCAACATGAACTTTGGGAGTGCCACAAACAACATAAAATCATTCATGTTCTTATTTTATTTTTATTTTTTTTCTCCGCACAGATCCTGAGAGCCACCGGTAAGCCCTACCACCCTCACTGCTTCACCTGCGTGGTGTGTGGCAAAAGTCTGGACGGCATTCCGTTCACTGTGGACGCAACTAACCAAATCCACTGCATCGAGGACTTCCACAAGTAAGTTTTTTTTGTCTATCTCTCCCCTGCCCTTGCATTTCTATCAACATGCCCTCTTGTGATTTTCTTAGGAAGATACATATATACATATATTGGCAATGTTGGCAAAACTTTCTCCATTAGAATGGTTACTTTCTTTAATCATCAAGATACTAGGCCTGTGATTTCCAGGTATTTTTTCTGATTTCTTGAATTTTTTTTTTCACGAACCGTCCTCTGCCTCAAAATTTTCATTAAAGGTGCATGCCATCAAGGAAAGAAAGAAGTAGCCTGTATTGTGACCAAACCTTTAGTTTCTCGTTTACGGGGATTTGGAGAGTCTGTAAATCCTCTAAAATTATACATCCAGGAGGTTAAGGGGGCTTTGTCCTCTAGACCAAAGGGAGAGACAGTCCATTTTCAGGATTTTTTACTTTTGTCAAATCACACCCTGAGATGCACACAGGTACATTAAACAACTCAACTGTGATAAGTAAGACTAATTGCGGCGACACCATGTGAAATTCTCTATTGAGTAGTAATTAGTTCTGAAAAGAACTGGAGGTTACAACTCCATCCCCCTGTGATTGTTAACAACTGACTCAGTTCAGTGAGCACACACTCCTCTCCCCCACCCCCTAGGATCCCAGTCCCAACAGTTCCCGCCTGCACGCCTCAACGCACTAATCCTCCAGCATCCAGTCATCGCCTGATCCTCCAGCAGCCTAGTTAAGCAGCAGCATTTCCCAGAGTCCGGCATTCTCCTGAGGACGATCAGACGATACTGATCGAAACGTCAAGTTGTAACCTCCAGTTCTTTTCAGAACTAATTACTACTCAATAGAGAATTTCACATGGTGTCACCACAATTAGTCTTACTTATCCTCTTCACCATGCAAAGCTACAAGTTTTACTTAACTGTGATAGTTTCAGCTTGTTACCTTGTGTCATTCACAAGTAAGTCGTGAAAAAGCATGCACATTTTTCAGCAAACACAAACTTGGTAATCAATTTAACACGGAATTTTAATCTTACATGCTGTATGTAAAGGTAACCATTATGTTTTTTGAGCATACACTGTTGTACATTCCTTTCAAAGTAGATTTGCTAGATAAAGATTTTTCTAAATTTTTTGATCAGTTCTAAGGATATTATTTTTTAGTTTTTGTTTCAACTTATCCATGGCTGAGCGGTTTAGTGCATCGGATTTGTGTTCTGATGGCCGAGTCGTCAGAATGTGGGTTCGAATCCCGACCGCGACCGTGGTGCTTGTGTCCTTGAGCAAGACACTTTACCATAATTGCTTCTCTCCACCCAGGAGTAAATGGGTACCTGCGAGGGCAGAGTTGGTTGTCATGTTTGATTAGCCCTATATGCGCCGAAATGGCAGCAATTGAGCTGTATACTCCCCAGGGAGCTGAGATGGTTTCAGGAATGATTTATGAGCCTGATGAGCAGGGGTAATAATGTACAGCGCTGTGATACCTCGTGTATTAAAGAGCGCTTTAAAAATGCCTCCATTAATATTATATTATTATTATCTCAAGCATCAATATCAGCATAGATATACACAATTTTAGGATTAGGGATGAGAGAAACACTAAAGGAATTCCTTATTACGATTTGTCATGGGTTCTTAAAGATGAACTGAGTACAGGGGGACCTCCAGCTTACAGTGTAACTTCCCATCCAAGGGATGCAACTTATCCTATTATCTGGTATTAAAGTAGTTGTCGTTCTCGCTCCCCAATCACAGGAAGTTTGCTCCCCGCTGCAGTGTCTGCCTCCATCCCATCATGCCCGAGTCGGGCCAGGAGGAGACAGTCCGCATCGTGGCTTTGGATCGTAGCTTCCACGTCGGCTGCTACAAGTGCGAGGTCAGTGGGGGGTAGTTAATTCATGGGACATTTTCATAAAGATGCTTAGGGATGAGGGCCAAAGTCGTGGTACAGCTAAGCCTTTGAGAAGCCTGGCCATGCCCGGCTACATGTCCGCCTAATCTGTCTTTTGTGAGTCCTAATCCTGTAACAGTACAGTACCTGAGCTATATGAGATCTATTCATTAGTAGAGGGTCTGAGTAAAGCCTGGGCCTTGCTGGGCTTCTCAAAGGCTTGGCTGTACCATGACTTTGGCCCTCCTCCCTTAGCAGAACCTGTTTTCGCTAAGCGAAATTAAACAGATGACCAGCTAAAGTGTACATATTTTTGCATGAATGTTAGGCTGGTAACCAACAAAAACTGCTTAGCAAAATACTTCATGAGGATGTTTAAAAGAATTTTGCGTTTCATGAGGATGTTTAAAAGAATTCCCTCCAAAATCTTAAATTTTTTGGCAGCGGGTCTGTAATCCAAATTACAGGCCTGTGGTTTCTCAGGATTTTTTCCAAATCTCCCTTTGCCTCAGAATTTTCTTGAAAGAATAGAAGTAACCACCAAGAAAAGAAAGAAGTAGCCTGTATTGTGTCCAAACCTCTCATTTCTTGTTTGTGGGGATGTGGAGTCTGTAAATCCTACTATTAAATTTAAACATCCAGGAGGTTCAGGGGGCTTTGTCCTCTAGACCAAAGGCAGACCCAGGCCCACTACCCATTTTTTCAGGATGTTTTATTTTTGTCAAATCACACTCCTGAATTTATTAAACGAAATAAATGCCTTATCAAGTGCTAACTCTGATGTCTGATGTCTCCACCCTATACTTACTTGTACTCTAGGACTGTTATGCCCTCCTGTCTTCCGAAGCCGACGGGCGTGGCTGCTTCCCCTTGGACGATCACATCCTGTGCCGTGACTGCAACACCAAGCGTGTCCAGGCTCTTACTGCTCCATAGAGTGACTTGACAGAGAGACAGGCATTGCAAATTGAAGTAATGGATGTTTTGTAATTTTTTTTTAATTTCTTTTTTTTAAACCGTGGTTTTTTTTTATTTCTTTTTTTTATTTATTTTGTTGGAATACTGTTGCTAATTTGGAACTGTGCTTTAAAACCATGCCTTTCTGCACCGTGCCAGTCATAGCTTGACCAATATGCTTCAGGTGTTCACAGATGCATTATAACCTTTTCTCTTGTAAAAAAGGAAACAAAAAAAGCAATAAATAAACATTTTTGTTTTGATGAATTTAAGATAAACTATCTTGATGCTGCTTAGAACAGTGGGTTTTTTTTTTTTTTCCCAAGGCATTAGCTATAGAGGACGCAGTTGTGATTTTTTGCAGACAATAGTGGCAGAAGTGGGGATGGCAGTGAACGAGTTTTATTTTTTTTGGAAAATGAGATGGAAAGTGAAGTGGAAACAAGTAGAGTTATAATGTTGAGCTTTTTTAGTTTTTTTTAAATCCAAGGTGGGCCCATTGCCTCCAGTCTGGGCCCAATTTTTGGCTTACTGTACGTTTTTCATTTCATAGCGCTGCTAACCGTTAAGCATAGGGAAAGGCACGCTAACTTGCCGGCCGTTATTGCTAGCAAATGAGTGACGCAACGATGCAAATCCATGGTGAAACACGCACAAGCCGCTGTGAATGTTCTTGCTATTAACCTGTGAAATACACTTAAGCTTAATAAGCAAATTGATTTGCTATAGTTAGCACAAAAACTTGCTTACCGGTAAGCAGCGCTATGAAATTGGGTCCTGGTATCGCCAACCGACTATTAAAATATTTTCGATAGTTTTTCCTTTTTTCAGAAGACATATGGTGGTGTTGGGCATGGGGTGGGTGGTGAGCTACAAAACCACAGTAGAAGGTGATGATACAGTTAAAGTTATGATCAGCATGGCCCAGACTCAATTGACCAATCAAGTTGCTGGAATTGAGCTTATAAATCGGAGCCCGTTCATTGGTTGGGAACTGGGTCACACACCTGTATTGTAACGCATTAATCTCATCAGGGAACCCCGACAGTAGTCCCAAGTCACAACCTCGTACTTGGAATGTATCCACCTTCAGCCCAATTTGTGCATTTATTTCAACTTTAAACCATGTAAACGTTTTGTGCTCAAATATATTTAGTTAACAGAGTTATTTTATTATTTGAAAACTAACTTTCTTCTGTGTACATGAATGTGTATTGTTTTGTTTGCTAAATAGAATTAGATTTTGTTCTTCTTGACAAGTTTGACATAAAGTTGAGAGTTATAAATGTATGTGATGGCAACTCATTTGAAATGTATTCTTCACAAAAATACAGTTTCTGAACGCAAGCAGAAAACTTGAATATTTGAAATATTTGATATTTTTGTCAGTAATGTTGGTAGCAAGTTGGATAAATATGGACAATTCTTGTTGCTTTTGGCTGATTCATTAGTGAACCAGTGAATCAAATCCGGTGTCATATTTCTAGAAACATTTTGTCACTTTTAAGATTTAAAAAAAAAATTCTTTACCAACGTATGCTATGTTTGTGGTCCACTTTCATCAAATAATTGATCGTAGTACAGTAAAAAAAAAAATTAAAAAAATTAAATATTGGTTGCCTTTTTTACAGATTTTTTTTTCGGATATGAAAGGTGATTATGATTTTTAAGATATCATAATGGCATCACAGCCTTTAGATTTTGTCATTGTTTTTGATTATTAACCCTAACCATACTCAGTGCAACAAGATGCAACAAATGTAAAAAAAAAAACGTTGTTGCATCTTGTTGCCCTAAGCGAAGAAACATTGTTCTAGCTGGTGGATCTTGTTGCATTGAACAACCTGCACACTTTTCAGCATTCAGCAGAGTGTCTGGGAAATATCTGTAGGGGGTTTTAGGGTTAATTATCTTCGTTGATATCATGTTTTAAAACTAATTCTATATTAATAATAGATTTAATCAATTTCTTTAATCGTTTTTTTTCCGGACACATAAAAACAATACTTTTCAAATAGTTGAACAGATCACACTCATGTTTTAAAACTAATTCTATATTAATAATAGATTTAATCAATTTCTTTAATCGGTTTTTTTCCGGACACATAAAAACAATACTTTTCAAATAGTTGAACAGATCACACTCATGTTTTAAAACTAATTCTATATTAATAATAGATTTAATCAATTTCTTTAATCGTTTTTTTTCCGGACACATAAAAACAATACTTTTCAAATAGTTGAACAGATCACACATGTTCACCAACAATTGTTTTATTTATTTTTTATTTTGATATATGTAGGTTCTTTAATGATTTCGAATAGAAAGTAAATTATTTAAAAAATAAACACCAGTTAAGATATGTCAACATTTTTAAAAATCAAAATTTGAATGTAGATATAAGTACAGTATTTGCATACATGCATGCAATTTGTGTATTTGCTAGGGCTGTGCCGGATATCCGGGTGCTTGGATACTCAACTGAAACTGTCATTGCCTGGCTCCATTTTTCGGTTCCAATTACTCGTAAACGAGTTTTGAAAAATTTGACTGACCATTTAAGCCACACGAATGGAAGTCTCCATTTGTTTTGTTAACAAAAATGTGTGTGGGAAATGGGGATGATATGAGTCGTTTTTAATATAGAGATTCACAAATGTCCACATTTGTTACGACTCTAATAAAACAAGAGGAACTTGTGTTCATATTGGTTATTTTATACATTTGGGAGTATTTGTGTTTTCACAAAATTGTTTACGGGTACCAGGCATGATATTCTTCCTACTTTTGTAGGAAATCCTACATTTTGATTTTGAAAATCCTACCATGAAACCGGGTTCCGACTAACTTCAGACCATGGAAACTCTCCTTGTGTATCATATTATTGTAAATACCGAGATAAAAAAACAGTTTCCTTGCTATACATGGCTATAGAGGTAAACCGCTATAGGCTAGTATATGCCTAATGATAATGGCAAACATTTTTCCTACCTTTTCATTTTCTCACAATATTGTCTCTGGGGTACCCGAGTATCCGAAGATTTCCACTTTCGGGTATCCGGTTCGCGAAATAACCGAAAACGCACAGCCCTAATATTTGTATACAAAACATCTTTATATAGTTTAACATTCTTCAGTAAAAAATACATAACCCATGTTTCAATACATTTGTTTCCCCTATGTTATGTCCCACCAAGTTAATGAAACTGTCTTTTGAGTAAAATCTTGCAAAGTTGAGATTTATCCTTAATTTTATTTTTTAAACATATATATTTAACCTAACTTTATGCAAAATACAAGTATCTTTTATAGTTGTTTGTAAATTGTAATCGTAATTACTAAAGCAAATTAACTTTCAGGTTATATGTAACCAGGTGAAGTTTATAAAATGCAATCAAAATGACTGACTTAATGACGTAAAGTTAGTTTACTGCCAAAATTAAGAAAAAAGTGGAAAAAGGTGATTTTTGTTTGTTTCATGGGCTACTTTTTTATTTTTTAGAATTGCTTGGGCTATTGAATTTATTTTAACCCTCCTGCGACTGCAAGGGTCAAAATCTGTCAAAATGTTGATATACTTGCCAAGGTATATCTAGTGCACTTAAAAGGTCGAACACTGTCAAACCTTACATGTAGTAAGTACATTTAAAGGTCAAAATGAGTCAACCGTTTTTGACTGGTAAAAGCATTGTCTGGTTCAGGGTGGTCAAAATGATAGTAAAAACCAGTCAAAAAATGCCCCCGTGTGCACATTTGGGTCAACAGTCAAAACAGTTGACTGGTTTTGACCTCTACAGCTACTTGCCACTAAAGTGCAGCTGTAGTAGGAGGGTTAAAGGGAAGGTACAATGCCAGTCACGTTGGCGTTGTACCTGTGTATGTGTACGTGTACCTGTACGTGTACCTGTGTATGTGTATGTGTACGTGTACGTGTACGTGTACCTGTACCTGTACCTGTACCTGTACCTGTGTATGTGTATGTGTACCTGTACCTGTACCTGTACGTGTACCTGTGTATGTGTATGTGTACGTGTACCTGTACCTGTACCTGTACCTGTACGTGTACCTGCACGTGTACGTGTACGTGTACCTGTACCTGTATCTGTATCTGTACCTGTACGTGTACCTGTACGTGTACCTGTACCTGTACCTGTACGTGTACCTGTACGTGTAAGGTGAGCGTTGTCTCCTTTGTTTGGAAGGCAAGTGGAGAATCGACCGTCTCCTACCGACGCAGGTCCAAACCTTCGGCAGCAGGAAGGTGGGTGTTTTCTTGGGCGGACGAACGCAGCGGGCACGCGGAGGAGTTTCTTATCGAAACCAACGGGTGACAGCAACTAGTCCAGTTAGCGGACTACTGCGGGGCAATCTATGCGCCTACCAATCGTCTCTATTTCTTTGAGCCATTGGGCTTTAGGCGCATGGATCCAGAGAGACACATATTGGGAGCACGACAATAGGTTGTCTTTAAATTTTAGTGCAAGGCGTGAAGGTCGGAGAAATGCTAACCAAAGAATGAAATTGGCCTTCACATATGAGTCGTCATCGTTCGCGATGGGCAGCCGTATATATGTATACCTGTACCTGTACCTGTACCTGTACCTGTACGTGTACGTGTATTTGTTTCATTCACACATGGAATTTAGTAATGATTTCTTTCAGTACCTGTACGTGTACGTGTACGTGTACCTGTACGTGTACCTGTACGTGTACGTGTACCTGTACCTGTACCTGTACCTGTACGTGTACCTGTACGTGTACCTGTACGTGTACGTGTACCTGTACCTGTACCTGTACCTGTACCTGTACCTGTACGTGTACCTGTACGTGTACCTGTACCTGTACGTGTACCTGTACGTGTACCTGTACTTGTTTCATTCACACATGGAATTTAGTAATGATTTCTTTCAGTACCTGTACGTGTACGTGTACCTGTACCTGTACGTGTACCTGTACGTGTACCTGTACGTGTACCTGTACGTGTACGTGTACCTGTACGTGTACCTGTACCTGTACGTGTACGTGTACCTGTACGTGTACCTGTACGTGTACCTGTACCTGTACCTGTACGTGTATGTGTACGTGTACGTGTATTTGTTTCATTCACACATGGAATTTAGTAATGATTTCTTTCAGTAAAACAAACTGAACACTTTTGACAAATATTTAACTCATAAAAGTTTTGGCCCGTCAAACTGGAACCATTACCAGCATTTCACCTAAAAATTAAAGACAAAAAGTCACCCATTTGTCACAGTTAACATTTACAAAGAATTTTCCCTTTTGTAACAAAAAAAAGAAGTTATTTTGATTGCATCTTTTTAAATCACCTTGTAGTAATTAATTCTATGATAAACTAGTTAATACTTATTGTCAGTACCCATCAATACCAAATATTGCTTCTTTTTTGTTTTATAATTAAGCTAAAATTATGCGATATTTATTAATTTGTTAATAAAAAATACTAATAAGAGTTTTGATTGTAAGTGGAGTTAATTATTTCTGTAAGATGTCTGGGGAAAAGGACAGTGTGTGGCTGTCACTTGTGCACAAAGTATTTTAGCACAAAGTTTGTTATCCCAAAGCAAAATGGCGAAAACATTTCCTAGGAATATAACAAACATTCATTGCTCAAAATCGCCCCAAACTTCACTCGAGTACATTTGGCAAACGTTTCATAGGATTACCGCATACATTCATTGCCCAAAATCTCCCCAAATCTCGATTCCAAACTCGCGTACATTTTTTCTGAAGTTGACTTTCTCCTGTGTCATTTTTTTTTGCTGGACATCAGGTCAGATGCCTGTTTTGTTACTTGTCATATTGAGAGAGAAAAGGGCGGTTGTTATTGTGCATTCATAGAGCAAGCACCCATGTATCCCAATGAAGTTTAGAGGGGAAAGGGTGGGTGGGTGGGTGATAACGATAGATGAGGTTTGCGGAAACACCATGCAATAATCGCTCTTGAGTTGAGCGGTTCTTTAATTTGAAGATCATGATTGTGGAATAACTTGACATTTCGATCAGGGTACTCTGGACCGTCTGAGTGTTCTGATCTTCTTCAGGAGAAAACCGGACTATTGGTGGGTCTTAGCCTAATGTCATTATCATCACGTTCACAATCATGCTCGGGGCCGGATTTAGGACTGGGCAAGCTGGGCAGTTGCTCAGGGGCCTTCACATATTTCATGGTGAAAAAAATGTAGGGAAAAATGTAGGCTGACCTGAACGACACGCACGTATCAATCAAAACCATATTGCGCGCGTTTTACGTGACATTCTCAGAGAGATTGACTTCGACAAATTGATCCAAGACTTTGCAAGGGTCAAGTCTCTTAATAAAGTGTCTGGTCTGTAAATATATGTACTGTACTATATTCTTGTTATGATTGATCATGATTGACCTGCTTGCTTGCTTATTCAGATTCTTTCTACTTGAAAAAATTTACTATGTCTTGTGACTCTTGTCACATTTTAGTTTTTAGTATTCTAAGGTAGGGTGGGCCTCCACTACTGAAGGCTGCCCAGGGGCCTCCACATGTCTAAATCCGGCCCTGATCATGCTGGCAATGTCCTTAAAAGTTCCAATGCGATTTTATGACATAAAAGCAAGCATTCATGATTATATGGGAAATATTGACGTTTTGCACTCTACACATTCAAAAAAACTATTGAAATAAAATAAAAATTGGTTCGTTTCAGAACCACTTACTAATCAAAGAGATTTTAACATGGTGTCACCGCAAAGAGTCTTTACTTTAAAAAAAAATACATGTACTTCGTTATTCTATCTCAAAATAGAACAGCATTGTGTCATGTCTGTCATTAGTTGACCACTGTACAGTTTTCACCCATCATAGTTTGACCATGGTCCTTTCTCTATGGTTTGACCATGGGGGCAGAATTCTATCTCCATGGTTTGACCTTGGGGCTCTATTTTAAACAATTAAGTTATTTCATTTAAAACAGTCTGTCGTCGATATTGATTTGCCGATCAAAAGACTGCTGAAGGACATTATATTTCTTTATAACCAAAGTATGTTGTGAAACATGTCCCCAGTAGGAATGTCTTTGTGACGACTTGGGGACCCTCGCAAGGCTTTTACAGAAAAACAAGGTCGCGTGTTGAACATGTGCTAATATGATGCAACCCACTGTCCCCCATTGATACCCGCTTTGACTAGGTTTAGGGGTTACGTACGTGGCCGGCTGGGCACCGTTATCAATTATTCCACCTGATGAATACGCGTCTATGAATAAACACACGTGGACTCTGTGTAACACTGTGCCGGTACTTTGAACCGGTCCTAGTGTTAAAAATAGACAATAGCATAGATGGAATAACTGGCCACCGTTAATTTTGTAATCAAATAGGTTATACAAATATCTCTTTATCACTATCAGTGCCACAAATGAGATTTTATTGAGCATATTGGTCGATACGTGTGCGGCCTTCGCTTCAGTCCTTGGTGAAAAAAACCTGAACCGTTCAACTTCTTCAACTTCAAGCAAGAGGTCATCAGTAAGTCTAGCGTTAGTCACAAGACATTTATCACAAGTAGTACATGTACACGAAGGACACCTGGGTTATTCTTGCTTTCGATTGAGTGACTGAGAAAATATGCTCGTCTTAAGCCTGTGAAAAGCTAGCTTCCAAAATGAGGTAAGTTTTCTCACTCGACCGGAACTTGACTTTAGACATTATTGAACCACGGACCTTATACACGGACCTTTTGAAGTGCTTTTTGTACTGTGTAAATAAATACACAACGTAAGGCTAACGTATATTGATTGTAATGGATTGCAATATTTGACCCCATATGTTTACCTCCATTATGTGACGACGGTCTTAAAACTTTTGGAGAAAATGTAGGGATATTGAAAAAATTGGAAAAAAAAGAAGAAAAAAAAAGAGGAAAGGGTGCCACTACCGCACCAGTAAACCGCCAATTGTGCACAACATAACAAACATACATGTATGTGGTTACATTTAGTAGATGACAAAATGGCCATCATCTTTTGGGATGTGCACAATTCATTGCTCTAAATCTATAAAAAAAAAGTGTGAATATGTCAAACCCATCCGCCACTTGTGCATAATGTCCAAGAATGTGTTTTAAGCCGACGACAAAATGGCATACATTCATTGCTCAACCCACTACCCCCTCTCAACCTACTACCCCTCTCAACCCCACGACCCCTCTCAACCCCACGACCCCCTCTCAACCCCATGACCCCTCTCAACCCATGACCCCTCTCAACCCATGACCCCCTCTCAACCCACTACCCCTCTCAACCCACTACCCCCTCTCAACCCACTACCCCCTCTCAACCCACTACCCCCTCTCAACCCACTTCCCCCTCTCAACCCACTACCTCCTCTCAACCCACTACTCCCTCTCAACCCACTACTCCCTCTCAACCCACTACTCCCTCTCAACCCACTACTCCATCTCAACCCACTACCTCCTCTCAACCCACTACTCCCTCTCAACCCACTACTCCCTCTCAACCCACTACTCCCTCTCAACCCACTACTCCCTCTCAACCCACTACTCCCTCTCAACCCACTACTCCCTCTCAACCCACTACTCCCTCTCAACCCACTACTCCCTCTCAACCCACTACCCCCTCTCAACTCACTACCCCCTTCTTGTAATTAAGTTTTATTTTGATCCCTTCCTTCAGATCCCGAACTTACTCACGGACGAGAACGATCAGTACAACCTCCCACTCTGACCACCCTGATCATGATGCATTCTCGGAGAGTGGTCGACGAGTCCGAAATGAATCCATACAGAGCTGGAAGTCCACCACAAGTGCCATCCTTCACACGGGAGAAATTCTAGAGATACTAGAGGATGTCCCCGCCGTCGACCCCGATCATCCCAGCCGGTCGCTATGGCAACTCTTCTGCCTCAACGCAGTGGTCATGGGCATCGAGTTCTGCTACGCAATGGAAACCGCCCTGGTCATACCCCTCCTGATGCAGATGGGCTTGCCCGAGTCTCTGTACAGCCTGACCTGGATCCTCAGCCCCACCCTGGGGTTCTTCTTTAGCCCCGTGATCGGGATGCTCAGTGACCACTGCTCTTGCTCCTGGGGGAGGAGACGACCGTTCATTCTTGCCCTGTGCACTGGTATCATCGTTGGTTTCTCGCTGTTTCTGAACGGGGAAGATTTAGGAATATTGGCCGGTGATACTGCATCCAGTAAGTATCTTGGACCAAATTTACTCTTGCAAAATAGTACATGTAGTTATTGGCATTACGTTTCGAACCTAGCAGGTTCTTTCTCAAAGGCAAAGTATATTTGTATTTAGATTATACTTCTATATATTTTGTATGTGTGTCCAAATTTGCTGGAAATTTCAAAACAGGGTGTCCAAGTTGTTCACTTACAATACTGATGAAATAGGGTGTCCCAGACACCCCTCTGGCTAACAAGGGAAGCTGAAAGGGAAGATACAACATTAGATTTTCAAACTAACAAATTTTAATAGCTTGTAAAATAATTGTTATTGGCCTTACGTTTCGAACCTAGCAGGTTCTTTCCCAAAGGCAAAATGGACCATATAACCATACACACACATCCATATGCACTTAAGAGTGGGCAGAAGTTAGTCAGATGTGAAAGGAACACAAAAGAAGGTACAACAAGCACAGTCATGTTCTGGTCCTGGGACTGGACAAAAAAGGATTAA
Organism: Zoroaster sp. YZ-2022; assembly: GCA_029582265.1. Taxonomy (NCBI): domain Eukaryota; kingdom Metazoa; phylum Echinodermata; class Asteroidea; order Forcipulatida; family Zoroasteridae; genus Zoroaster; species Zoroaster sp. YZ-2022. The sequence continues at coordinate 23,220,624 of CM055836.1, forward strand.
ATGTGAATAAGTAAGACTAATTTGAAATTCTCAATGGAGTAGTAATTAGTTCTGAAACTCATGGATTGCCATGGTCGAGCGGTTTAGTGCATCGGATTTGTGTTCTGATGGCTGAGTCGTCAGAATGTGGGTTCGAATCCCAGCCGCGACTGGGGTGCTTGTGTCCTTGAGCAAGACACTTTACCATAATTGCTTCTCTCCACCCCTGGGGTAAATGGGTATACATGTACCTGTGAGGGCAGAGTTGGTTGTTGTGTTTGATTAGCCCATATGTGCCGAAATGGCAGCAATTGAGCTGTATACTCCCCCAGGGAGCTGAGATGGTTACAGGAATGATTTATGCGCCTGATGAGCAGGGGTAATAATGTAATGTGCCTTGAGCACCAGTTTGGTTGATACGTGTGCTATATAAGTCTACATTATTATATAGGTTGGTGAAATTCTTGCGTCGGGAAATAAACAATTGATTTAATTTTGCCCTAACACCGACGTGTGTTTAAGCACTGTATACTCAGTGCTTTCCGAGTCTCTGTGAAAAAACTACACAGGTGGGACTCGGGCGGGATTCGAACCCACGACCTCCTGCTTACTAGTGCAGACGTCTTACCTCTCGACCACCGAGCTTGCCCGATGGCTAGAATCCTATATAGCAGCGGGTTCTGCGATATATATATATATATATAGGTTGGTGAAATTCTTGCGTCGGGAAATAAACAATTGATTTAATTTTGCCCTAACACCGACGTGTGTATAAGCACTGTATACTCAGTGCTTTCCGAGTCTCTGTTTGTTTATTTCCCGATGCAAGAATTTCACCAACCTATATATATATCGCAGAACCCGCTGCTATATAGGATTCTAGCCAACCAATCGCCATCGGGCAAGCTCGGTGGTCGAGAGGTAAGACGTCTGCACTAGTAAGCAGGAGGTCGTGGGTTCGAATCCCGCCCGGGTCCCGCCTGTGTAGTTTTTTCACAGAGACTCGGAAAGCACTGAGTATACAGTGCTTATACACACGTCGGTGTTAGGGCAAAATTAAATCAATTGTCTACATTATTATTATTATTAATATTACTACTCAATAGAGAATTTCACATGGTGTCACCGCAATTAGTCTTACTTATCCTCTTCACCATGCAAAGCTACAAGTTTTACTTAAATGTGAATAGATGAAGGTACAAGGAGAGCAGGAGTATGCTGGAAGAAGAATACATCTTCAAGAGTATATATACATGTGTAAGATTACTCATTAACCCTCCTACAATCAGTGCAATTTTTGAAACAACCCATTCAGGCCACTCCAATCCATTAGTTGTTGCCAGTGGCCTCCTATGGTTACCTTTCTGTGTACTGTCACACCACTGAGATTACAGGGTGGTCTCCCATTGATACATTGTCTATTTTATTTCACAAAGTGGGACCAGTGGGCCCACTATAATTAACCCTCCTACAATCGGTGCAATTTTTGAAACAACCCACTCAGGCCACTCCAAGCCATTAGCTGTTGCTGGCCTCCTATGGTTACCCTTCTGTGCACTGTCACACCACTGAGATTGCAGGGTAAAGTGATCTCCCATCGATACATTCCAGGCCATACTAATATGTTCAAACATTTACAGTGGCCTTGGGTGGCACACAGTTGATTTTGTAAGATTACTTGGAAAGGACAGCAGGCTTGTACATGTATGTATTGAAAGTTGCTCAAGAGCAGAATTTTGTGGAGTGGCCTCCATGTGTAGGAGGGTTAAAACCCTAACTCCCTAGGCCCATTTGCTTTCACATAACCTGAATTACACATAATCTGAAGGGACAATATCATCACAATCAACAGGGCATGGAATCAGAGTGCTAGTTGTAGAATAACTCGGTGAATGAAAATAATACCCACATGATAAGGTCACATTACTGTTGCTGCTTCATAAATATTGTGATGATATTTAACAGTAAAAAAGTACCAGAATGACGGGACCCATTCATTTCGGTAAATATACTGAACAGCAAAAGAAACGCAAGTCAGAGGACAGCAAAAGAAACGCAAGTCCGAGGTCTTATCAAGTTTTCAAACAGAAGACAAACCATTTTGATTCTAATCACTCATTTAATGAAAAATGCTTTCAATTTGTGAGCTGAAAGTGACTGTTGAAATTGCATTGCAAGATTTTCACATTCAACAGTCACTTTCAGCTCACAAATTGAAAGCATTTTTCATTAAATGAGTGATTAGAATCAAAATGGTTTGTCTTCTGTTTGAAAACTTGACAAGACCTCGGACTTGCGTTTCTTTTGCTGTTCAGTATATTTACTGCGAAACCATGCATCTCGGGATTATTTTAAGAAATGTGTCATTTTCAAGCAGTTGTTTCCTGTTCATGAAGTAATGTTGCAATGTAAAAGAAAATTGCCGGAAATTGCTGTTAAAATAGTTTTTTAAAAAAACGAGCGATACATCTTGAAATTAATACATTCGAGTTTACAAGAATCAAACTTGAATGATTAGTTGGTTTTATATTTTTTTTGGAAATGTCTTTGAAAAGAGCAGACCGTGGGCCTCATACTGACAATTATCGGCGTGGTCATCCTTGATTTCTCCGCGGATTCCTGCGACAGTCCTTCCAAAGCATATATCATCGATGTCTGTAATCTTGAAGATGTGGAGAAGGGTCTGAACATCAGAGCTGTCCTTGGAGGTGTGTGCACTTGGATTTGTTTGTGTCCCCAGAGTCCCCAGAGTCCACTCTCCCTAAGGATTTTTAGGGCCAGGGGGTGTGGGAAGTTTTTTTTTAACCCTAACTCCCTAGGCCCATTTGCTTACACATAACCCGAATCCTTCCTAACTCCCTAGGCCCACTTGCTTACACATAACCCGAATCCTTCCTAACTCCCTAGGCCCACTTGCTTACACATAACCCGAATCCTTCCTAACTCCCTAGGCCCATTTGCTTACACATAACCCGAATCCTTCCTAACTCCCTAGGCCCACTTGCTTACACATAATCCGAATCCTTCCTAACTCCCTAGGCCCATTTGCTTACACATAACCCGAATCCTTCCTAACTCCCTAGGCCCATTTGCTTACACATAACCTGAATCCTTCCTAACTCCCTAGGCCCATTTGCTTACACATAACCTGAATCCTCCAAAAACCTTCAGTAGTAAAGCAAGCACATGACATGTATGCACACATGTGTTTCTAATTTGTGATACATGTACATGGCCAGGGACCCTCCTTGCATGCATGGAGCAATAAACAGTGTCCACTGACCCAAGCACTGACCTTGCAATCACTACAACAAACATGGATGTACATGTACCATGGAAAGGCAAGTATGCCTAATAACCTCACTCCTCCGAAATCCTTCACTTTAGCAAAGAGCATGTAGAATGTAACCTCAATCCTTCGAAATCCTTCACTTTAGCAAAGAGCATGCAGCATGTAACCTCAATCCTTTGAAATCCTTCACTTTAGCAAAGAGGATTTTGGAGGATTTGGGAAGGTTTAAATCTCGGGTTCGTCTAAAAACCCGAGTTACAGACTTAGGTGATTTGTGACTCAGATTCAGACTCAAGGCTTTGATTCAAGTCTCATTTGTGACTTGGAATCGAGTAATGATATTATGAGGGCCAAAGTCATAGTGCAGCCAAGCCTTTGAGAAGCCTGGCCAGGCCCGGCCAGGCTACCTGGCCCCCTAATCTGTCTTTTGTGAGTCCTAATCCTGTAACAATACTACTGAGCTATATGAGATCTATTCATTGGTTGAGTGTCTTTTGTGCTCAGCTAGGGGATAGGCCTGTAGGCCTGGGCAAAGCCTGGGCCTGGCTGGGCTTCTCAAAGGCTTGGCTGTACCATGACTTTGGTCCTTCTCCCTAACTGTACTGTGATTTCCATCTCAAATTCAGCCATCGACATTTGCACATCCAGCAAAATATTTTTGTGCAATATTTACAATATTTTTATTTAAATTTTATTTTATTTTATAAAGTTAACTAAATTTGAAAGGATTTTGTCTGTTGATATGTCATAATAATTTATTAGTATAATTGTTTAAAACACCCTACGTTATTTATCATAAGATAATATATGGCGGAATTGTCCTGATGTTTCATTTTGTAAAGGACTTGGACCTTCGTGACACAGACTTGACCTACAAGACTCAAGACATGGATTGACAATGAAGACTCAAACCAGGACTGGAATTTTAGTTAATCCTCCTGATTTCAATACAACTTGACTGATCATTCAAAACTTTTTTTTGAATGGTGGATTAGCTGTGTAGATAACAGTACCATGTACAGTTTAGATGCATTCACCACACAGTACCATTTGACAACTGTCTGTTTGTGAATGGTGGATGAGCTGTGTAGATAACAGTACCATGTACAGTTTAGATGCATTCACCACACAGTACCATTTGACAACTGTCTGTTTATGAATGGTGGATAAGCTGTGTAGATAACAGTACCGTGTACAGTTTAGATGCATTCACCACACAGTACCATTTGACAACTGTCTGTTTATGAATGGTGGATAAGCTGTGTAGATAACAGTACCGTGTACAGTTTAGATGCATTCACCACACAGTACCATTTGACAACTGTCTGTTTATGAATGGTGGATGAGCTGTGTATGTACAGTTTAGATGCATTCACCACACAGTACCATTTGACAACTGTCTGTTTATGGTGGATGAGCTGTGTAGATAACAGTACCATGTACAATTTAGATGCATTCACCACACAGTACCATTTGACAACTGTCTGTTTATGAATGGTGGATTAGCTGTGCAGATAACAGTACCATGTACAGTTTAGATGCATTCACCACACAGTACCATTTGACAACTGTCTGTTTATGGTGGATGAGCTGTGTAGATAACAGTACCATGTACAATTTAGATGCATTCACCACACAGTACCATTTGACAACTGTCTGTTTATGAATGGTGGATAAGCTGTGTAGATAACAGTACCATGTACAGTTTAGATGCATTCACCACACAGTACCATTTGACAACTGTCTGTTTATGAATGGTGGATGAGCTGTGTAGATAACAGTACCATGTACAGTTTAGATGCATTCACCACACAGTACCATTTGACAACTGTCTGTTTAAGAATGGTGGATTAGCTGTGTAGATAACAGTACCGTGTACAGTTTAGATGCATTCACCACACAGTACCATTTGACAACTGTCTGTTTATGAATGGTGGATTAGCTGTGCAGATAACAGTACCATGTACAGTTTAGATGCATTCACCACACAGTACCATTTGACAACTGTCTGTTTATGGTGGATGAGCTGTGTAGATAACAGTACCATGTACAATTTAGATGCATTCACCACACTACCATTTGACAACTGTCTGTTTATGAATGGTGGATAAGCTGTGTAGATAACAGTACCATGTACAGTTTAGATGCATTCACCACACAGTACCATTTGACAACTGTCTAGCTGTTTATGAATGGTGGATTAGCTGTGTGAGATAACGGTACCATGTACAATTTAGATGCATTCACCACACAGTACCATTTGACAACTGTCTGTTTATGAATGGTGGATTAGCTGTGTAGATAACAGTACCATGTACAGTTTAGATGCATTCACCACACAGTACCATTTGACAACTGTCTAGCTGTTTATGAATGGTGGATTAGCTGTGTAGATAACAGTACCATGTACAGTTTAGATGCATTCACCACACAGTACCATTTGACAACTGTCTGTTTATGAATGGTGGATTAGCTGTGTAGATAACAGTACCATGTACAATTTAGATGCATTCACCACACAGTACCATTTGACAACTGTCTAGCTGTTTATGAATGGTGGATTAGCTGTGTAGATAACAGGTACCATGTACAGTTTAGATGCATTCACCACAGTACCATTTGACAACTGTCTGTTTATGAATGGTGGATTAGCTGTGTAGATAACAGTACCATGTACAATTTAGATGCATTCACCACACAGTACCATTTGACAACTGTCTGTTTATGAATGGTGGATTAGCTGTGCAGATAACAGTACCATGTACAGTTTAGATGCATTCACCACACAGTACCATTTGACAACTGTCTGTTTATGGTGGATGAGCTGTGTAGATAACAGTACCATGTACAGTTTAGATGCATTCACCACACAGTACCATTTGACAACTGTCTAGCTGTTTATGAATGGTGGATTAGCTGTGTAGATAACAGTACCATGTACAATTTAGATGCATTCACCACACAGTACCATTTGACAACTGTCTGTTTATGAATGGTGGATTAGCTGTGCAGATAACAGTACCATGTACAGTTTAGATGCATTCACCACACAGTACCATTTGACAACTGTCTGTTTATGGTGGATGAGCTGTGTAGATAACAGTACCATGTACAATTTAGATGCATTCACCACACTACCATTTGACAACTGTCTGTTTATGAATGGTGGATAAGCTGTGTAGATAACAGTACCATGTACAGTTTAGATGCATTCACCACACAGTACCATTTGACAACTGTCTAGCTGTTTATGAATGGTGGATTAGCTGTGTAGATAACAGTACCATGTACAATTTAGATGCATTCACCACACAGTACCATTTGACAACTGTCTGTTTATGAATGGTGGATTAGCTGTGCAGATAACAGTACCATGTACAGTTTAGATGCATTCACCACACAGTACCATTTGACAACTGTCTGTTTATGGTGGATGAGCTGTGTAGATAACAGTACCATGTACAATTTAGATGCATTCACCACACTACCATTTGACAACTGTCTGTTTATGAATGGTGGATAAGCTGTGTAGATAACAGTACCATGTACAGTTTAGATGCATTCACCACACAGTACCATTTGACAACTGTCTAGCTGTTTATGAATGGTGGATTAGCTGTGTAGATAACAGTACCATGTACAATTTAGATGCATTCACCACACAGTACCATTTGACAACTGTCTGTTTATGAATGGTGGATTAGCTGTGCAGATAACAGTACCATGTACAGTTTAGATGCATTCACCACACAGTACCATTTGACAACTGTCTGTTTATGGTGGATGAGCTGTGTAGATAACAGTACCATGTACAATTTAGATGCATTCACCACACTACCGTTTTGACAACTGTCTGTTTATGAATGGTGGATAAGCTGTGTAGATAACAGTACCATGTACAGTTTAGATGCATTCACCACACAGTACCATTTGACAACTGTCTAGCTATTTATGAATGGTGGATTAGCTGTGTAGATAACAGTACCATGTACAATTTAGATGCATTCACCACACAGTACCATTTGACAACTGTCTGTTTATGAATGGTGGATTAGCTGTGCAGATAACAGTACCATGTACAGTTTAGATGCATTCACCACAGTACCATTTGACAACTGTCTGTTTATGGTGGATGAGCTGTGTAGATAACAGTACCATGTACAATTTAGATGCATTCACCACACTACCATTTGACAACTGTCTGTTTATGAATGGTGGATAAGCTGTGTAGATAACAGTACCATGTACAGTTTAGATGCATTCACCACACAGTACCATTTGACAACTGTCTAGCTGTTTATGAATGGTGGATGAGCTGTGTAGATAACAGTACCATGTACAATTTAGATGCATTCACCACACAGTACCATTTGACAACTGTCTGTTTATGGTGGATGAGCTGTGTAGATAACAGTACCATGTACAATTTAGATGCATTCACCACACAGTACCATTTGACAACTGTCTGTTTATGAATGGTGGATTAGCTGTGTAGATAACAGTACCGTGTACAGTTTAGATGCATTCACCACACAGTACCATTTGACAACTGTCTGTTTATGAATGGTGGATGAGCTGTGTAGATAACAGTACCGTGTACAGTTTAGATGCATTCACCACACAGTACCATTTGACAACTGTCTGTTTATGAATGGTGGATAAGCTGTGTAGATAACAGTACCATGTACAGTTTAGATGCATTCACCACACAGTACCATTTGACAACTGTCTGTTTATGAATGGTGGATTAGCTGTGTAGATAACAGTACCATGTACAGTTTAGATGCATTCACCACACAGTACCATTTGACAACTGCCTGTTTATGAATGGTAGATGAGCTGTGTAGGTAACAGTACCGTGTACAGTTTAGATGCATTCACCAGTACCATTTGACAACTGTCTGTTTAAGAATGGTGGATTAGCTGTGTAGATAACAGTACCGTGTACAGTTTAGATGCATTCACCACACAGTACCATTTGACAACTGTCTGTTTATGAATGGTAGATGAGCTGTGTAGACAACAGTACCATGTACAGTTTAGATGCATTCACCACACAGTACCATTTGACAAACTGTCTGTTTATGAATGGTGGATTAGCTGTGTAGATAACAGTACCATGTACAGTTTAGATGCATTCACCACACAGTACCATTTGACAACTGTCTGTTTATGAATGGTGGATAAGCTGTGTAGATAACAGTACCATGTACAGTTTAGATGCATTCACCACACAGTACCATTTGACAACTGTCTGTTTGTGAATGGTGGATGAGCTGTGCAGATAACAGCACCGTGTACAGTTTAGATGCATTCACCACACAGTACCATTTGACAACTGTCTAGCTGTTTATGAATGGTGGATTAGCTGTGTAGATAACAGTACCATGTACGGTTTAGATGCATTCACCACACAGTACCATTTGACAACTGTCTGTTTATGGTGGATGAGCTGTGTAGATAACAGTACCATGTACAATTTAGATGCATTCACCACACAGTACCATTTGACAACTGTCTGTTTGTGAATGGTGGATGAGCTGTGTAGATAACAGTACCATGTACAGTTTAGATGCATTCACCACACAGTACCATTTGACAACTGTCTGTTTATGAATGGTGGATAAGCTGTGTAGATAACAGTACCATGTACAGTTTAGATGCATTCACCACACAGTACCATTTGACAACTGTCTGTTGTGAATGGTGGATGAGCTGTGTAGATAACAGTACCATGTACAGTTTAGATGCATTCACCACACAGTACCATTTGACAACTGTCTGTTTATGAATGGTGCATAAGCTGTGTAGACAACAGTACCATGTACAGTTTAGAATCAACAGGATGGTTAAGTGACTAGGATACAAGTCTGTTCTTGTAATTGATGCTTTTTTTTCCTCTTATTCATCGGTGTGATTTGTCCGGATTTTTCCTGATTTTCGGATTTTTACAAATCGCAATGTCGTAATCCTCCGGATTTTAAAGATTTAAGCAATAAAGGAAAGCAAAGCAAACGCTCAGAACTATAGATTTCTTCCCAGTGCTGTTCACAACAGCGGCCCCAATAACCCAAAGCAAAATTTATGTGGATTTTACAAAACTGCCCGATCACACCCCTGTTTATTTCTCCCAGGTCTTGGCGCGGGGATGGGCTACATCTTCAACAGTATCGACTGGGAGTCCAATGCTCTTGGAAAGGCCCTGGGTGACCAATTGCGAGTCGTTTTCCTCTTCAACTGCATCGTCTGCTCCATATGCTTCACGCTGACGCTATTCAGTGTCAAAGAAAAACCGCTGGTTCCCAAAGCTGACACGTATGACAGCGAATCAAAATTCCGACCGAGAAACAGGCACAACGGACTTGAGAGCGGCGTACCCAAATTGCCCAGCGAGCTGAGCTACGACTCGCTGTTTCAGTCGCCGGACATGCTGGATCCAACTGTATCCAGCCCCGCGAGAAACATCAACGGCCGAACGCCCGGCGGTGCGAGAAGTCTTTCGGAATCCAACAGTAACAGTAACGGCGTGTCCCCGTCTAAACTGGATTGGTGCCCAACCGCCTCCGACGAGGTCCCGAGTTGGCTTTCAGGAGACTCGGAGAGCACGGACCCGAAGCCGAAGGAGGAGTCCGGTTCCGTCCGGGGGCTTCTGTTGTCCATTGTCAAGATGCCGTGTGAACTGCGTTGGCTGTGCTTAAATCACTTCCTGGGCTGGTCGGCGCTGGTCGCCATCTTTCTGTTCTTCACTGACTACATGGGAGAGGTGGTTTATAAAGGTAACCATGGTGCAATCAATGGTTGAGGTAGAAACTACCTCCAGAGGGCACTTGTTGCTCTGATGTGACGTATTCAGGCATGCAACTTTTCAGTTGATCAGCTGATTTCCACTTTTTTCTTTAATAATAGTGCTATAGAAAACTGAAAAACACTGTGCAAAGTTTTGTGTGCTCGGCCATTTCCTCTTTTTCTTTCAGTTTGCAATTACAAAGTTGCATGTCTGGATAGGTCCAATATCTTGCGAATTACGACTTTAACCCTTCTGCGACCGCAAGGGTCAAAATCGGTATATCTAGTGTACTTAAAAGTCAAACACTGTCAAACCTTACGTGTAGTAAAGTACATTTACAGGTCAAAATGAGTCGACCGTTTTTGACTGGTAAAAGCATTGTCTGGTATTGTTCAGGGTGGTCAAAATGACAGTAAAAAAAAACCTGTGCGCACATTTGGGTCAACAGTCAAAACCGTCAGTTGACTGGTTTTGACCACAGCTATAGCTACTTGCCACTAAAGTTCAGCTATAGGAGGGTTAATCTATTAAAATGTACATGGGGACTTAACTGAACCACATTTCTCACTTGGCGACAGTATAGAAAACGAGTTGCCTGATATTGGTTCTCCCCCTGAACCATAATCTCACTTAGAGACAGTCGAGATACGACATGTGCGATCTTCTCAGAACCTGTTCCTCACTTAGCGATAGTTGAGATAAACACATAGTGTTACCGCAAACCGAAACGATATCAATACTCCACGATGCAAAGCCTCAAATCTTATAGCTGTGCCTACTTCAGACTTGTTTCGTTCGCTTGGGTCACATATTTGTTTTTCCATTTCGTCATCATTTTTGAGTCGCATTTCTTGGATTGTATTATCGTCTTCACCTTCAGGTGACCCCACAGCTCAAGAAGGATCAGAGAAACGCCTCCTGTACGAAGCGGGGGTCAAGATGGGATGTTGGGGAATGGTCATCTTCTCTGGATCAGTGATCGTCAGTGCAAGTAAGTCTTGTAGATGAAGAGGGGTCAACATAGGGTGGGGGGGCAGTCACATTATCCAAAAAAATGTATGGTCAATTTGTGCATGCATTCCTTTCCTTGTAGAAAGGCAAAACTGATACTATTAAGCCAAAAAAAGTCTCAGGTTTCTGGTCACAGGTCGGATTCAAAATCGGTGCGTTGACACGCTTTTCTATTTTTTGTAATCTTTTTTTTTAGCCAACCAGTGAAATATGTGATACATGTATACGTGGTTATTGGAACCAGAGCAAATTTCCGATACACAAAATAAAGTATGGTGGCTAAAGAGAGGCCTCACAAATCAGGCAGATGTGAAAAAGCCGTTTAAAACACAGCACGGCAGAATTTGTTAAAAACAAATTTGCTGTGAACCACAGGTGACAAAAAGAAGGTCGATTGATACACCTTGAACTATTTGGTCCAACAATTTTTTCTTATATGCAGTCTCACTGGAGAAGCTCTCCCCATACATATCTCCCCGGACTACCTACGTCTGGGGTCAGACCCTGTACGCCGTCGGCATGGGATGCATGGCTATCTTTAGCGACAACGTTTACGCGACCCTTGCCCTCAACGTGACCTCAGGGGTCATGTTTGCGACCGTCACAACACTGCCTTTTGGCCTTTTGGCGGATTACCACCAGAGCTATCGGGTAAAAAATTTTTTATTACGGTATATTTTATTGGTTAGGTTATAGGATTGGCAACTTTGAAAATAACCAAATGGTTTAATTTGACAAAGGTCTCCAGTTTCTGGTCAAAGGTCAACTCCAAAATTGGTACGGTGATGCTAATAAGCTTGGGCAATAACACGATAATGTGACATAAAACACAATAAAGGGGGCCACTTTCCTACCGTCACGTTAGCAGTTTTTCTAATGGTTGTAATTTTTTTTTTAATATCTGAAACCACCCAAAAAAGAATTTCAACATTTGAATAGACATGCATGCTTATCCTAAAGATAATTTGAGTTGATTATTACTATTATTTTTTTAATTACCCTAAAATTTCTATCAACAAATGGACGGAAAAGTGCGGTAACTTTTTCCGTCCAATTTTTATGGAAATTTGACAGTAAAAATTTTTTTTTTTAAATAAATAAATTAAATAAATCAACTAAAATTAGTTCTAGTATAAGCCTGCATGTCCATTCACATGTTGAAACACTTTTTGGTCGGTTTCAGGTACTTAAAAATAAATAACAACCATTAGAAAAACTGCTAACGTGACGGATGCACAGTGGCCCCATTTATTGTATTTTATGTCATATCGCGATAACTTGTTTTGTTCGATTATGATATCAAGAACCTTTTTAAGTTATCGAGATAACGGCAAATCGTGCTTATGAGTCAATTCAGAAATTCCATGGAAACAAAAATTAGGCCAGTCTAATTTCAAGCTTTCAGAAGTGAGAAACGAAAGCGAACTACTTCAGTGGTTATAGCTGACTGTCGGATCACAAAGGAGCCACCATACAGGGTCCAGACCCAGAACATCTGCAAGGCGTTCCAAAACATAGGACAAGGTGGGATATTTGGAAGGTGGACAGCAGAGGATAGAATGCAGCATTGAGCATTTCCAGTTTGTATATAAAATGAATCATTCAATCTTTTGTTTGAACATGGCACTGCGAAAAATCCCGAACTCCGAGGCTAACTGATTTTTCACCACTAGAGGGCCAAGACATGCATGGAGTGAATATTGTAGTATTATATATAACTTGTAACCCTAACTCCCTAATGGTTTTGGCTAGGAACCTTCCTGAATCCACCAAAATCCAACACCATGCATGGGTTACACAGTACTAAGTCCATCAAAATCCAACACAACCAGCTGTTAGAGTTTGATGGGTTTGGGGTGGTTAGGGTTAATTGTATTCTAGAAATCTTGCAGTGTTGATTTTTTTGGTGTCGCCACCACAGAGTATGCAAGACGGGGAAAGGTCCCAGCGAGGGCTCGGCACGGACGTCGCCTGTCTCAGCAGTATCTCCTTCTTGGCCCAGATGTTCGTGTCGGCCATCTTGGGGGTTCTCATCTCGGCCACGGGGACCAAAGTCGTCATCATTCTCTTCGCCTGCGGCTTCAGTTTCATCGCGGCGCTGACGTCGGCGATTTTTGTCGTTTACAACGTGAAGGACAGACACGAAGGTCTTGATGAGGAACGACGGCCTTTGGTGATGTAGATTGGAACGTGAGGTTTCATTTTTTTTTTTGAGGAGGTGACTGTGTTGTTGGCATTCAATAACATACCCAATAACAGCCCAGTGTGGTGTACACAGGTAGCTTTGCCTCCTGGTTTGTGTTCCAGATTTGGCCAAAAGCCCTTGCCCCTACCGCTGAGTTGACAATTTGTTTGTACTCAAGGCCCAAGTCAAGCACACATGGGGCTTGGGCCCAGCCCTACCAGACAATTCCCAGTACCCAAGCCTCGAAATTCCCACTCAACCACATGGATAATTGGGTTTGTTTATGGTGTAAACCGAGGATTCATAACAAAAGAGAACAATGGGTCCTCGGTTGTAAAAACATGTACAAATCAAACGTGAGATGCCTAAAAAGTTTGATTCCAATAAGGGATAAAGTCATGGTACAGCCAAGCCTTTGAGAAGCCTGCCCAGGCCCAGGCCCACTGACCTATATAATCCCCTAGCTGAGCACAAAAGACCCTCTACTAATGAACAGATCTCATATAGCTCAGGTACTGTATTGTTACAGGATTAGGACTCACAAAAGACAGATTAGGAGGCCAGGTATAGCCCAGCTTCTGAAAGGCTTGGCTGTATGACCATGTGATCGCAAGTTAAAGGGGCAGTATCGTCACGAATCAGAGTAGACCTTCAACAGGGCGTGGAATCGGCATCCTAGTTTAAGATGAACACAGTGACTGGAAAATTACTGGCTCATTTATGCAGCCGCAACGGTAATATGACCTTATCATGTGGGGAATTATGTTTCAGTCAATCTAAAACAAGCACTCCGATTTCATGTTGATCGTGACGATACTGCCCCTTTAAGAGCTCAACCATCTGAGATATTATGTCCTGAAATTTTTTACTTGTTTTTTTTTTAATTAAGATTCCTTTTACAAAGTTATAATAGTTTTATGTAAATGCCATGTTTTTGCAGTGTTGGATAGGATTCAGTAAAAAACTTCAGGTGTTAAAAAAAATAAATAAATAAAAAATACTTCAATACAAATTGGAGTGATTCTGACGTAAAAGTTTTCAAAAAACAGGTGAAACAAAAATATAAATAGCTATATCTATTGATACATTCACATAAACATTGTTTAATGTTTTCTATATTGTGATATTAACCCTTCTTACTATAGCTGCACTTTAGTGGCAAGTTGCTACAGAGGTCAAAATCAGTCAACTGCCTGTTTTGACTGTTGACCCAAATGTGCACACAGGGGCATTTTTTTACCGATTTTGACTGTCATTTTGACCACCCTGAACAATACCAGACAATGCTTTTACCAGTCAAAAAAACAGTCGACTCATTTTTTACCTGTAAATGTACTTTACTACACGTAAGGTTTGACAGTGTTTGACCAGATATACCTTGTATATCAACATTTCTGACTGATTTTGACCCTTACTGTTGCAGAAGGGTTAAGGTCGTAATTCGCAAGATATTGACCTATCCAGTAACTTTGTAATTGCAAAAAAAAAAGAGGAAATGGCCGAGCACACAAAACTTTGTACAGTGTTGTTCAGTTTTCTATAGCACTATTATTTTAAGTGCACTAGATATACCTTGGCAAGTATGTCAACATTTTGACTGACTTTGACCCTTGTAGTAGTAGGAGGGTTAAGTGCACTAGATATACCTTGGCAAGTACACTCACTGGCCAAAAGTATTGCAACATGAATTTGTACGAGACATTGCCTAGACGGATGGCCGCAATTATCAGGTCACGTGGTTACCCGACAAAGTATTGAAGGACTTTGTTTCCGTGCAAGAACAGTAAAAAGAACATTGACTTCAAAACACAGGCACTTTCAAGTAGTGTAAATAAAATAAAATAAATTATTGTAACACAGTTCTCCAAACTGAACTTCAATGTTGCAATACTTATGGCGAGTGTATATCAACATTTTGACTGATTTTGATCCTTGTAGTAGTATTTTAATACTTGTTTTATCATGAAGCCTGTTATGCAATTATATGAACGGTAATTTACTACCTTTATTGAAATTTGTTTCAAACGGATGCACAAATGTTAACTTCGGTGTTGCACATTTTGTTTCCATTGCTATACATTTTTAAGTGATCTATGCTGTGCAAAGTGGTGGTATGGTTCAATTACTCAGGAGCCAAAGATTGTGAAAATCACTGAATGGTCAATACCTAGTGTATTCACGCCGATGATGGTTTTAATGTTCAAAGGAATATTTTTATCCGAGGTTCTGTCATTTTTCAGAAAAGTTTTAATAATTTAGGAAAGAGTATTCATGGACTTTGGTAGTGTACTGGGTACATTAACCCTAACCCCCTAGGTATTGTGGCTAGGAACCTTCCTGAATCCTCTCAAAACTTACCTAGTGTATTCACGCCGATGATGGTTTTAATGTTCAAAGGAATATTTTTATCCGAGGTTCTGTCATTTTTCAGAAAAGTTGTTAGTTTGAAATTTAGGAAAAAGTATTCATGGACTTTGGTAGTGTTACTGGGTACATTAACCCTAACCCCCTAGGTATTGTGGCTAGGAACCTTCCTGAATCCTCCAAAATCCACTATGCATTTTCATTGATCTTTCATATTCAGCACTTATGGCCTTGTAATTTTGCCCCATTTTGAAGAGGTGAAAGTACCAGTTTCCAACAGTGCTGAATTTTTTTCCCCAAAAAGTGCCCCTTGGAGGATTTTGCAGGATTTGTGCACTATACACAGTAAATAGTAATTGCATTAATTTGCCGAGGAATAAAGTAACCATTCACAGTATTGTAAACAACAAAAACATTATTGCTCATCAAAAGTTATTATTTACGGCTGGTTTTACATATTCTTTATTTTATAAATGTATAAATGCTCAGTAACATAAGACTTATATTCACAGCATTGATATAAACGCACAAATGTATATCAACTCCGTGCACATCCTGCTGAGGGTGCTATTTAACATGATCACAGGTTCCTTAACCCTAACTCCCTAGACAACAAAGCCAGTTGGAGGATTTTTATTGTTTTAGTACAATGCCTAGGGAGTTCGGGTTAAGTTTCAATTTACGAAACTGTTGAATTACAATGTGTATTTTTATTTTATCAGTTTCATAATATATTTTTCAAATCTTTTTACAATGAAGTCATTTTTATATCAAATCATATTTTACAGTTTAGTACTTGTGTCACTTGTCTCAATCTGAAATATATTGTATATGAAACTTCTTTAAAGCTGTATTGCCCAAGTTTTCTACTATCTTACCAGGAATTTCTGGCATTTTGTTTTCATTGGAACATTGGTTATTTACTTGAAAAAATGGAAAATAAATATTTCACAAAATTAGGCCAAAAAGAAAAAAGTTCCCGGTTTCTGGTCATCAGTCGGCTTCAAAATAGGTGCGGTGATGCGTTGTTTTTTTTGCCAACAGGGAAATACATTGTATACTCAGGGACCAAATTTCCCATTATACAAAGTATGGTGGCTAAGAGAGGCCTCACAAATCGGGCAAACATTCATACCCCCTATGTGAAAAAAGTCGTTTACCCGGCAGAATTAATAATAATAATAATAATAATGTGCATTGTATTAAAACAATAAAAGTCCTTCAAAATCCTCACAACTGGCTTTGTTGTCCCAGGAGTTAGGTTAAGTACCTTGCTCAAGGACACAAGTGTCACGACCAGCAATTTTGGCTGCAATCGATCATCGCATCATATCAACAACAAAAAATTAAAATTAAAAATGCCGACACGCGGAGACCAGAAACCTGATACTTTTGGCCTTATTGAATTACATTGTTACAGTAAATATAACTAGGATGGGTAATCATGGGACCTGCCTTATGATTCTTAAAAATAGTTTAACCAAGCTTTAGACTGTTTTGTGAAATATCTGCTTAGGGAGGATGGCCAAAGTCCTGGTACAAGCCTTTGAGAAGCCTGGCTAGGCTCAGGTTACCTGGCCTCCTAATATGTCTTTTGTGAGTGGGCTCAGCCCTCCAGAAGCCCAGGTTATGTTGATTGGCAGGTACTGTATTGTAACAGGATAAGGACTAAAAAAGAAGACAGATTAGGAGGCCAGGTAGCCATGACTTTGGCCCTCCTCCCTTAAGTACACAATGCTTTTTCTATGCATGCTTTAAAATATTGCATACTGTACACAAGATTGGTACATGGATACCCCAAAATGCCCCTGGGTCTGGGACAAAAAGTGTTCTGACCTTCACACAGTATGTGTATACCCCAAGTTACTACACTGGTTTATTTCAAGTTAACCTTGCAATGAAACAAAGCAGGTGGCTGCTTCAGTTTACCTCATCTCTCTGAAGAGTCTTGGGGTATGCCATTAATCTTTAGATAAGAAAGTGTGTGCCTCAAAATGTCACGGTTGTGACATTTTGAAGTATGGGTCCACTTTGTAAAGAACAACACTGATAATAGGAGGGATAAGGAAATTCACAATGATCCGATTAAAATTGCCAGTAAATGAGTAAAATAATGAAAACTATGGGAAATACATATTTAATTTATCGATTTGTATAAAATACAAAATAATGCAAATTATATTTACAAAATGATCTATCATTAATATGTCTTGATAATCTGATAAATTGTTTGTCATGCTGTGTGTTTTTCTTCCCAAGACCCCTGTCACACCTTGGCTGGCTGTTACCTGGAGTCAAAATTCTGCAGATAGATGAGTCTTGACAGTTGGAACTTTTCTCGGCAAAGCGGGCACTCTGGCTGTCGACAAGAAACGAAACATTCAACACTTTTTGCTTCTCGTACAACAAATGGATATTTAAAGCCAGTATGCACCCATACTCAAATGAATCCATACTTAAATGAATCGAGAGAGCTGTATAAAAACCAACCTGTGAAAGTTTCAGCCTATATCCTTTGTGTCGTCAACGAGAAAAAAGTTAAAATGCATAATTCAGATTGTTTGTATTCATTCCAGGGTGGAATTTCTGCCTTTGGATGACAGAAATTCATTTTGGAAATTATTTCACTAGCTTTTTTTTAAATGAAAGCACCTGAGACAGAAATATTTTCCCTTAACCCTCCTACACATGGAGGCCACTCCGATCCACAAAATTCTGCTCTTGAGCAACCTTCAGTACATACATGTACAAGCCTGCTGTCCTTTCCAAGTAATCTTACAAAATCAACTGTGTGCCACCCAGGGCCACTGTAAATGTTTGAACATATTAGTATGGCCTGCAATGCATCGATGGGAGACCACCTTACCCTGCAATCTCAGTGGTGTGACCTGAATGGGTTTGTTTCAAAAATTGCACTAATTGTAGGAGGGTTAATTAATGAGCCTCTCGACCATCCCATACAGCAGCAGGTCCCAGGGCAAGCTCGGTGGTCGAGAGGAGGTCGTGGGTTCGAATCCTGCCCGATTCGCCTGTGAAGTTTTTCACAGACACTCGGAAAGCACTGAGTATACAGTGCTATACACACGTCGGTGTGGGGCAAAATTAAATCAATTGTTTATCACCCGACGCAAGAATTTCATCAACCTATAAATATTGCGGAACCCGCTGCTATAATGGGATTCTAGCCGGCCAATCGTCATCGGGCAAGCTCGGTGGTCGAGAGGTTATGACGTCTGCACTAGTAAGCAGGAGGTCGTGGGTTCGAATCCCGCCTGACACGTTGGTGTCAGGGCTTTATAAATATATTTGCGAAACGGGGTAAACACACCTTTGCGGCACACCATTCTGTAATGCATTCCCAGCAGAAGAGATGACCACAGGGCGTGGCCGTTGAGTTACGCCTTGTCTCGAGGCAAAGGGCACAGCGAAGGCTGGGGTCTGTAACACCGACATCTTCACTCACTCTTTGAAGAAAGAATTGAAGAAAAAAATTTTTATTCTGGAGCGCTTGAGATCTGTTACAATGTAAAGCTTACTTCTTCTCTAGGGTTCGCCACAGAAGTAGCTTGAAACAGGGATGCTGGTTTTCCAGCTATCGCTGGAATTCTGGCTTTTTCATATTTTTCCCAAAGAAATCCCGCGCTCCGTCTTTCGTCCGGGGAAAAAAAAAATCACCTTTACAGAGCGCGTTCAGTTAGTCTTGGTTATCAAGACGTTCTTACCTTTTCTTTTTTATGCCATCGCGTAATACACTCAGACATTTCAATGACAGAGGGCGTTCGATAGTAGCGAGATAACGTCTTGAACTAAGACTAGCCCATTGCTCCGCCACATTGGAAACGGTGCGTGTGGGTCGGTGTAGCGTGTTTGTGTTGTATACGGTGCGTTGTTTACATGGTGATCACAACGTGATCATAAAGATTGCGTTTCGCGGCCCTCATTTTCTGAATTTTTTTTTACTGATTTTACTCAACATGGCTACCATAATGGAGGTCGGAAGAGGTGTGAACCTGGGGGGGGGGGGGGAAATCGATGCTAGTGTAAAGAACAGGTTCAATTGGCGTTAGCTTGCAAGTATGAACGTTCACACTTCCTTTGTGGGATTTTTTTTTCCCCGACTCTTGAGCAAAAAAGCTACTGGCATCCCTGTTGAAAGCTGTCAAGATGTTTGGGAAGTTATATATCCTATCCACCCTTGTTTCTTTGTAGTCTGGCAACTTTTTGAAAATATCATTTTTATTTTTTAAAGATTGAGAGCATTTCAGATAGAATATCTTTACTGAATTTATGTGAACCAATTCATTCTCTGTGTAAAGTACCTCTGGGGACCAGCATCAGATGTTGTCTCTGTTCCAGATTCCATCGTACCCTGTCCTGCTTTCATACTGTACAGGGTATGAAGCAGACTCGCCACAAGCTGAGTGAACAACAGCCAGGCTAGGACACGGAAGCTTGGCCCCATGCTGCCGGCGCCTGGACCCCTCCGCACCATTAACTGAAAATAATACGTTCAAATTTAAATATTCAAACGTTTCAAACGTTTTCTGAATATGACCAATATACACACCCATAGGGCAAAAATTACATCAATTGTATATTGCCCGACGTAAGAATTTCATAAACCTATAAATATCATGCCACCCGCTGCTATATAGGATTCTAGCCAGCCAATCGTCATCGGGAAAGCTCGGTGGTCGAGAGGTTAAGACGTCTGCACTAGTAAGCAGGAGTTCATTCACTGTACTCACATACTGTATACCTGTCCATCGTTTAGCCAAATGGTAAAACACCCCTCTCAGGTAGAACAGCGCCATATGGGTCCGCTGGACGATGGCCACCGTACGTCTCAACACTGAGATCAGCTGTACTATTCTCTGTCGATGCTCGGGGCTTATCCTCCCCGTCGCTCGATCCGATTCCAAAAGTTTTGGGATGTGGGCGAGCGCCCTGTCCAGTAGGTAGGGCGAACAGGTGTAGAGAAGAACAAGTGCCAAGCGCCTCTGGAAAGTGGTGTGGGGGGCGGGGGAGAGGGCGAAGGGAAGCAAACAGGAGATGCATTAACCACAGGCGAGTAGGCATGGACATCACATTGTGGCAGGCAAAACCTGGACTGCCGTTACTGGCAGGCACTATAAAATTGTCCATTATGATTCATGGGAACTTGCCTGTTCCGTATACCTCTGTTCTGATCTCGACTCACCCTGACTGACGGCACTGCCCTGCGGGTGTGATCTACCTGGATAATATTCACGTACTCTTCGCCTAACGTCTGGTAGCCTGTAACAATGATAAGAGATCAAAGGCCGATCACGAACAGGAACCAAGTCGGGGATCCAAACTAGCACATCATCTTTTACTATTTTGCACCGACTAATAGCACTGGCACAATCCTTAAAGGGAAGGTTGGTAATGTCGGCAAAACCACTTCTACTAGTGATGCTTACTTTTTTGCATCAAGATATACATTAAACTAGCTGCAGTAACTGTATCTCAAAGGTCTTGTCATTGGGTCGAATCAGACCTTAGAGATACAGACTTTCACATAGGAAATTTGGGAGACCCATTCTTTGTACACTATTCAAAATAGACTGGTTACACAGATTGATTGATACGATAAGATACAGTCTATAATACAGGTTCCAGACTGTTGGGCTTGGATGACTTCATAATGCAAGGGGAGTTGTTTTGTCCAAAAGAGTCAAATTTTTTGGCATTTCAAATCGGTTTTGGTCATTGTTGATCCATTTAAAATGATAAAGGAAAGGCACCTAATATTAATATTTAAGGAGACATTAAAAAGGAGTGTCTCCCAAATGTCCTAGATGTATACTACTCAAAACAATTTCGGGAACACCGGAATAATCTCAGTTAAAGCAAGATCATTTATTTCAGATAATAATAATAATAATAATAATGTGTGGACTTATATAGCGCACGTATCCACCAACTAAGTGGTGCTCAAGGCGCATTCTTTTACGTGCATTACACAACACACGGGACCTACGGCTTTACGTCCCATCCGAAGGACGAAGCAATTATGGTTAAGTACATGTACCTTGCTCAAGGACACAAGTGTCACAATGTTTCACAGAATTGATGAGAAACAACTGCACAATGAAACAGATGATAAAGGATGCATGTAGTGATTACACATTTCATGACATGACTACTGAAAGAGAGAGGGGGTTGCAAATGACAATCCCGGTTCATGGAACATTTCAATAACGGGTGTGACCACCTCTTGCAGTAACACATGCATCACAACGTGTTCCCTAAATTGTTTTGAGTAGTATAAATGTCTGTAGCACTAAGGTCTGATTCGACCCAATGACAAGACCTAAGTGGTACAGTAACTGCAGTGTTGTAGATTCAGTCAAATGATATAATAATAATAATAATAATGTGTGGACTTATATAGCGCACGTATCCACCAACTAAGTGGTGCTCAAGGTGCATTATATCATTACCCCTGCTCATAAGGCTCATAAATCATTCCTGAAACCATCTCAGCTCCCTGGGGAGTATACAGCTCAATTGCTGCCATTAATAATAATAATAATAATAATAATAATAATAATAATAAAGATTTTTAGCGCGCACATATCCACCCTGCTGGGCGCTCAAGGCGCGGAAACAAAGAAAAAACATTAATACAAACAATATACAATGATAGCATAGGGAAAAAATTATGTACCGAGATACATGTACCTACAATGCAATTACAAATATACATCATCTTTGAAGAGTTGTGACATGAGTTTTTTAAGCATCGACTTGAATCTGGTTATACTATGACAAGATTTGAGTTTAGTTGGAAGATGATTCCAGAGTCTCGAACTGCGACAGAAAGCGACCTATCACCCCAGTTCCGTTTTGAAGTTGGTTCCTTTAGGAGTGACATGTTGCTGGAGCGCAAATTGCGTGATGGAGTGTAGACTTTAAGCAGTTCAGAAATATAAATTGAGCAATGTTATTAAAGATTTGTGAACAGTTAGCATAAGTTTAAAACAATTCTCTGTGAAACAGGAAGCGATGCAGTTCTTTCAAGATTGGCGTGATATGGCATGACTTTCTGGACAAAGTCACAACACGAGCTGCTGTGTTTTGTATGTGCTGAAGGCGAGATATTTGATTCTGCGGGAGACCGTAAGGAGAGCATTCCGTTATCGAGCCGTGATGTGACAACGCATGTATAATTTGTTCAGCAGCACTTTTATTCAAGTATTTCTAATTCGCTTATATTTCTGATATGAAATGATGATATCACGAACAATGTTGGAGATATGTGGTTTTAAAGTCATTGTCAGTCAAATATAACACCCAAATTACGTGCATGTAATGAGGGGTTATCTCAAGTCACCAATTGTAATAAATGGAAGAAAATTTTAGACAATTGCTGACGTGATCCAAATAGAACAAATTCTGTTTTTTCATCATTCCAATTTCAGGAAGTTTTGTCTCATCCAACTTTGAATCTCTTGAATACATTTCTCCAGTGTTTTAATGCAGGAATCGGCAGGTTCTTGAGAAGATTTAAAAGTAATGTAAAGCTGCGTGTCATCAGCGTAAACATGGTAATTTAAATTATACTTCAAAATGATATCACGAACTGGAAAGGTATAAACAGTAAACCACTGTGTGCGAGCACAGAGCCTTGGGGTACAGAATAGTCAAGAGTAACAGGCTCGGAGATAGCGTTACCAATACAAACATGCTGAGGCCTATTTAAAAGGTAGGACTTACACCAAATCCAGGGCTGTGTCATGTATTCCAAGATGATATTGAATGCGGGAGAGAAGGATTTTATGATCGAGCCGTGTCAAAAGCGGCGCTTAAGTCTAACAAAACTAATGCAGTGATTTTCCCTCATCCATGGCAGATAAAATGTCATTGTTGACGCGAAGAATAGCAGTTTCCGTTCCATGAAAATGGTTTTGTAGGCTGACTGAAATGTGTCCGACAGGTTATTAGCACGAACATGGTCAGAGATCCGTGATGAAACAACTTCGCCGATTGTTTTTCCAAGGTACTTTAAATTCGCTACTGGTCGGTAATTTTGAAAACTTCCTTGTCCAAATTGGGTTTCTTTAGGAGTGGTTTAACATGAGCAACCTTCTGGCTATTAGGAAACAACCGGGAAGAAAGAAATCTGTTTACAATAATTGTGATATACTTAGCAAACACATCATTTTTGTTTTATTAGCGAAGTTGGCACTGGATCAAGTTCACATGATTTTGATGGCGATTTCATGATGAGTTTCTTGATCTCCAGAATACTAGTAGGCTCAAACATGGACAGTCTACATTGTGGATCCTTGCGTGATGGTGTTTGTGATAGAATGGCAGGTACTGAGGGAAAAGAACGACGGATATTCTCAATTTTTGTGATACAAAAGTTTGAAAAAAGCATTTGCGAGGTCCTGATCGGAGTGTGTATATATGGAAGCACTGGAGCTTTGGGTTTATGAAGCAGCTTTTCAACAATGTTAAAGAGTTTTTTCTGATCACCAGAGCTATCTTCCACAAGAGATGAGTAGTGAGTTATTTTTGCCTGGTTAATCATGTTCTTCAC
The DNA here is from genome assembly GCA_029582265.1 of Zoroaster sp. YZ-2022. NCBI lineage: Eukaryota > Metazoa > Echinodermata > Asteroidea > Forcipulatida > Zoroasteridae > Zoroaster > Zoroaster sp. YZ-2022. The sequence continues at coordinate 23,244,814 of CM055836.1, forward strand.
AATATCACGTTGGTTACAGTATTCTTGCCGATGTACTCCAAGTTTCCCATTGTCACGCCATTTTCGTTCAAGTTGACGGCGGATTTTCCTTGCAGCACGGATATCATCATTGAACCAGGGGGATTCAGATTGTATGTTACGGACAGTAGATTCAAATAGACTGACACAAGAATCCAGCTCACCATCTTCAAGGTTTACATTTTCCAGTTGAGATTCAACATCATGACATAAATCTTTAATATTTACTTTTTTCCAGTGGCGAGTAGTTACAGAAATGGTAGGTATGGGAGGTTTTTTAAGGTTCAAATTTACCATGATTGCATAATGATCAGATAAGCCAGGATGAATAGTTATATTCGAGATAAGAGGTGAAATATTTTCACGCGTTATCATGAGGTCAAGACAGTGACCATACCGATGAGTGGGTGCTGTGATGTGCTGTATAAGTCCATGAGTGAGAGCAGATCTTTAAACTGGTTGCATAATTGTTTGAAATAATGTCCATATGAATGTTAAATAAGCGCTGGTTAAAATAATGTCAGATGGGTGTAAGAGATAATCGACAATTAATTTTTCAAATTCCTGCAGAAAACTGGAGGTTTACATGTTTACCATCATCCCTTTCTGGTCGATAAATATTAACAAGGCGAACAGATCTAGAGTTGCACGTTACCTCAGCATGCAGAGATTCAAATGTTAGGTAGTCAATGTTAACACTTTTCATACTGACAGATAAACTGGACCTAAAGAGTAGTGCAACCCCTCCACCGGTCTTTATTGGTCTGGGGATATGATGGAGAGAGTAGCCAGCAGGAGTACACTCACGGGGTGGCAAGTCATCATTACTATAGGTTTAAACCATGTCTCGGTTATGGCAACAAGATCCAAATTGTTTTGAAGTACAAAGTCAACAAATTCATCCGATTTGTTACATATGGATTGAGTATTCAAGACACAGAGCTGAAGTTTAGACTCATCGTGAACATTTGGAGTTGAAGTTATGCCAATGTCGCTTGTTGATGTGGTTGAGTTCACTACTGGGGTTGAGTAAGGCTGGAGTGCTAGTTGTGTAAGTCTGTCCATTCTCGGCGACCAGCTTTTTACCTCATGTGTCTTGCGGTATGTTTGGGGTTGATTAGCAAGTATTCCAAGACAGTTCAATTGACTCAATGCTGAATAAGATAAAGCTACATCAGTACATGGAGCATTGCGAAGATTGAGTAGTTCATTACGGTTGTAGGAAATTTTATGGAGCTGAGTGGCGTTTGTGTATAAAAATGAAGACAAACTTGTAGCTACAAAACACTTACTTAGCACAAAAACTGGAGAGCTGTTATGAGTGGCTGCTTGTAAGGCGCTCAGTCACCATTACAGCACATATAGGGCTAATCAACCAACTCTGCCCTCACAGGTACCCATTTAACCCCTGGGTGGAGAGAAGCAATTATGGTTAAGTGTCTTGCTCAAGGACACAAGTGTCACGGCCGGGACCCGAACCCACACTCCGCTGCCAACACCAGAACTTGAGTCCGGCAAGCTAGACCGCTCGGCCACGACACTCCACAATGATAGAGGATGTATCTAGGGACATTCGCTGGAGAGGAAATTAAAGTCACATAATATTAGTATTTATGGAGATATTCAAAAGAAGCCAAATTTCCCAGAGTGTCTCCCAAATGTTCTTTGTAAATGTCTGTATCTCTAAGGTCTGATTCGACTCAATGACAAGACCTTTGAGATACAGTTACTGCAGCTAACATCAAACAAGCAACCTGTGAATGTTTTAGCTCATTACATGTTTGTGGCATTACAAAGAAAGTAGTGAAAATCTATTCAGATTGTTTGTATTTATTCCAATGTGAAATTTAGGAAGGAGAACGCTTTCCTAAATCTGCAATGGGAAATTATTTGCAATAATTTCAACAGGATGCAACAGTTGTATAATTCTGATGGATGTTGTTGCATTCAGCAGCCAGTACTGATGACTCAACCTGTTGTATCTTGTTGCATTCAGCACTGGACTGTGTTTGTATAACAAATAGTCTGTGTTGTGTCTTGTTGCATATAGCATTGTTTAACATGTAAATAAAGAAGGAAATGAAGAAAGTTTCTTTTGATGTAAACAGTAGAAACGAGAAAACATGTAAATAAAGAAAACGGAAAGAAGCAAAGAAAAACAGAAAACATAAAAGTAACAAGCATGGAAATAAAGGGAAAAGACAATGATGATTACCATAGCAGAGAAGCAGAAAGCTTGTGCAGCTAAATAATCCCCTTGTTGTATGTTGTTGCAGACAGCACTGTGCTTGAAAAACCACAGTCCAATTTACTGAACCCTTCACTGCTAGGTGCAACAAGATCCACACATGGATCTCGTTGCACCTAGCAGGCCTCGATCATTGACCACTGTTGCATGTTGTTGCATTCAGCAGGGTGATAAGAAAGTTACCCTAGCATGGTTAGGGTTAATACTCAAATGAGTTCTTTACTCATAATGTGGCCAGCCTTTGATAGTATATTCTCAACACAAAATGCCAAATAAAATAAAAACAGGTGTGACTATAAATAATGCTGACATGTAAATCAGCAATATTGACCAGACCTGCGACTGTTGTCAGGCCAAAGTACAAGACTTCTCCGAGGATGTCGAGTTCCTTCCTCCATCTTGCCCACACTCTAGCTCCTGGGGGGAAAAATCATGAGATTGAGAAGAAACATGTCATAAGAGAAACAACAAATTCTGTCATTAAGTTTGTCTGTTATTCTACATATAATTAAATAAAAATAAATAATATTCTTCCTTTCCTTCATTTCTATAGTGTATTAACCCTCCTACTATAGCTGCACTTTAGTGGTAATAGGAGGGTTAATATCTGAAATTTATTTAAAGTAAAATCATTATTTTAAAAATGTTAAGGATTTTTAAGTTAAAGGGGGACTGACATCCTTTATTGTGTGTGTACTTAAGGCGTTTTGTAATAAAATATTGTTTTTGAGACCCACCTGTGTCTATTTAAAACAATGTTTGAAGTGTTTGGGGGAGGCAACCCCGCCCATGGTGGAAGCTTCATTTGCATAAGATATGTGACGTAAGGTTGGGAAGATCCGATGTGTACATGATGTACATGTACATCACCAGTAAGAAAAAAACCGAATAGACATGCTAACTCTTTCTTGCCCAGTGCAATTCGTTCTTTCAATAATTTATTTCAAAGATAGTGATCTGTTTATTGATATTAAATAGTACCTTAAGTTGCTTATTGTAAATGTGTATTAGTTTTTATGGTTGTTTCTGTAGTTTAAATTAGATATGTGTTGTTTATTTTTGTATTCATTGCTGTTGACCCAAGAACACAAATTTCATGTATTTTTATTATATGATGAATAAATGGAACCTTGAAACGTTTCACACACGTAGCGCGAATTTCATTTCTTCCGTGATTTTTGTTTCCGGAACTAATAAAATGCCGGGAAGATGTGTTTCTGCAGGATGCAACAACACCATCAAAGACGGTGTTAGCCTTCATCTGTTCCCAAGTGACCCAAAAATCGCCGTATTTGGACGAGCAAAGTTCGACTGACAAGAGTAAAGTGGTCAGGTCCATCGGCTCACATAGTTTTGTGCAGCAATCATTTTGAGCCAAGTTTTGAGCCGAATTTCTCTTCCCGACATGACGCCACGAACAGCTCCTCCGTGCAGGGCGTAAAAGTGGGGGGAATTTTTACAATGGTAAAATAACACTCTCAAAAACAATAAAAACACAAAACAAAAATTTTATTGATCTTTTACTGATATAAAAGAATAAAACGATCACATATTTAACTGTTTGATTTAAATCCATGTCAGTCCCCCTTTAAGGATTTTCAGGGAAAGAATGTTGTATACGACCGCCACTTTTTAAAGAGTTTTTTAAAATTTGTTTGCAACCACTAACCAGATAAAAAATGATTCCATCAATTTTTGGGGGTACAGAAAGCGAAAACTATCTTTAAAATCCACTTTTATGATGGTTTTCAGACTTGATTTCCCTTTTAAAAACATCCCCCTTCAGAAAATAGAATGATCCTATTATACATTAGTTGCCACTGCACATGTACAATGACCGTGTTGGTCACTTATGGGGGAGTTGACAAGATCAGACTGACATGACTGAGGAAGTCATCGTATACCAAAAATGCCTGATTTTTCATTAAATAAATATCCTGGAATAATTTGAAGTATATGTCCATCATCATCCATATGTTCTCCACCTTACTAGGTGTAGGTAAGATTACATTATTGGTTATATTTAATGAGAAAAAGTGGCAGTCGGATAAGACATTCTACCAATTTTCAGGATTGAAGATAGAATTTAAACAGATCTTTCTTCCGGTCACAACATGATTGGTAATTTTGGTTTTTTTTTGCATTGAAAAAGGTTAGGCCTACTGTACATTGACTGTCATTGATGCATTTTTTATACTTAAATTTAATCCTGTCAATAACTAATAATTTTTAGCATTTTGTTGTTTAGGCCTAATTTGTAAGATTAATTTTTTTAGGCCTACCTGCAAGTGACTGACAGATATCCGCCAAAGAGTTACAGAGAAAGTCCACATAGAATTGGTCCTTTTGACTGCTACGAATGATCTCAGGTTGGCTGGCTGGTTGAAACATGATAAATGCAGTCACTCAATCTCGGACAAACAATCTAAATGGTTCTGGGAGTTCAGTGGGACTAATTCTGATGCAACTGTCTGTGTATCTTTCACGCACAATCAGGGCGTCATTAGTTTCATTAGGTCCCTTTGTCCGGAAATAGGACAACACAAAATAATTACAGGGTAAGAGCTAATGTTTAATTCTTGAGGTTAAAATGAAGTTAGACTGAACTACATACAAGATATTGTAAAGTAATGCCTAGAATGTAATATGGAATATAATACTTAACTAAAAAATCAATATTTTTCGAAAAAGAAAATTGCGACAAAATTTGGGCAACGCGGGCGCAGCCATCTTTGATTGCCGAACTAGGCTAAAAGTTATTTACGAAAATATATCATTTGTTTTCAAATGTAATGTTTTTATTGGTAAAACAAATATGAAAATATATTAATTTAATGCTACAATTTAATTTTAATTTTACAGTTTAACATTTGTTTATTTATTTTTTATATTGCGGTCATTATGATTAGTCACCAAGATCAAGCTAGCCGCGGATTCAACCGCGGATTCAGCTGCAGGTTTTCCCACGGATTTAACCGGATCGGGTCAGTTTAAAAACTGGATAGATGTAAATTTGAAACCCACGATCAGGTTGGTCCAGTGCGTGTGAATACTGCACTCAATACGGTACGTTTCCACACGGCCGGCCGCGGGCGAAATGCAATGATGATTGCGCCCAGCCTCTGTCGTGTTAAAAGCATAATCGTATAACGCCAAAACCACGATATGCCCTAAGGTGAAATGTCATCTCCATAATTCGTTAACAAAAATTAACAAAAATTAACATTAAAGGGGGCACAAATTGTTTTAACTTTTGACGAGTTGGTCACAAATACTCTGCATTGTGTAACTATATATACACGGCATATACCGGCGACAATGGTACATATTCTAGAGTCCCTTTAATTATGAAATATTAATCGTATCAAGCCAAAACCACGATATGCCCTAAGTTGAAATGTGAACTTCATAATTCATTTTAACAAAAATTAAAAAATTACATTAAAGAGGGCACAAATTGTTTTAACTTTTGATGAGTTGGTCACAAATACTCGGCATTGTTTAACTATACACAGCAGATACCGGTACAGATAATGGTACATATTCTAGAGTCACTTTAATTATGAAATATTAATCGTATCATGCCAAAACCAGGATATGCCCTAAGTTGAAATGTCAACTTCATGATTCATTAACAAAAATTAACAAAAATTAACACTAAAGAGGGCACAAATTGTTTTAACTTTTGACGAGTTGGTCACAAATACTCTGCATTGTGTAACTATATATACACGGCATATACCGGCGACAATGGTACATATTCTAGAGTCCCTTTAATTATGAAATATTAATCGTATCAAGCCAAAACCACGATATGCCCTAAGTTGAAATGTGAACTTCATAATTCATTAACAAAAAATTTAAAAAAATAACATTAAAGAGGGCACAAATTGTTTTAACTTTTGATGAGTTGGTCACAAATACTCGGCATTGTTTAACTATACACAGCAGATACCGGCGATAATGGTACATATTCTAGAGTCACTTTAATTATGAAATATTAATCGTATCATGCCAAAACCACGATATGCCCTAAGTTGAAATGTCAACTTCATGATTCATTAACAAAAATTAACATAAATTTACATTAAAGAGGGCACAAATTGTTTTAACTTTTGACGAGTTGGTCACAAATACTCTGCATTGTGTAACTATATACACGGCATATATCGGCGATAATGGTACATATTCTAGAGTCCCTTTAATTATGAAATATTAATCGTATCATGCCAAAACCACGATATGCCCTAAGTTGAAATGTCAACTTCATGATTCATTAACAAAAATTAACAAAAATTAACACTAAAGAGGGCACAAATTGTTTTAACTTTTGACGAGTTGGTCACAAATACTCTGCATTGTGTAACTATATATACACGGCATACACCGGCGATAATGGTACATATTCTAGAGTCCCTTTAATTATGAAATATTAATCGTATCATGCCAAAACCACGAGATGCCCTAAGTTGAAATGCCATCTCCATAATTCATTAACAAAAATTTACAAAAATTAACATTAAAGGGGGCACAAATTGTTTTAACTTTTGACGAGTGATCATAAATGCTCGGCATTGTGTAATATACACGGCATACACCGACGATAATGGTACATATTCTAGAGTCCCTTTAATTATGAAATATTAATCGTATCATGCCAAAACCACGATATGCCCTAAGTTGAAATGTCATCTCCATAATTCATTAACAAAAATTAACAAAAATTAACATTAAAGGGGGCACAAATTGTTTTAACTTTTGACGAGTTGGTCACAAATACTCTGCATTGTGTAACTATAGCCTACACGGCATACCGGCGATAATGGTACATATTCTAGAGTCCCTTTAATTATGAAATATTAATCGTATCATGCCAAAACTACGATATGCCCTAAGTTGAAATGCCATCTCCATAATTCGTTAACAAAAATTAAAGGGACTCTAGAATATGTACCATTATCGCCGGTATATGCCGTGAATAGTTACACAATGCAGAGTATTTGTGACCGACTCGTCACAAGTTAAAACAATTTGTGCCCCCTTTAACGTTAATTTTTGTTAATTTTTGTTAATGAATTATGAAGTTCACATTTCAACTTAGGGCATATCGTGGTTTTGGCTTGATACGATTAATATTTCATAATTAAAGGGACCCTAGAATATGTACCATTATCGTCGGTATACGCCGTGTATATATTACACAATGCCGAGCATTTATGATCACTCATCAAAAGTTAAAACAATTTGTGTCCCCTTTAATGTTAATTTTTGTTCATTTTTGTTAATGAATTATGAAGTTGACATTTCAACTTAGGGCATATCGTGGTTTTGGCATGATACGATTAATATTTCATAATTAAAGTGACTCTAGAATATGTACCATTATCGCCGGTATCTGCTGTGTATAGTTAAACAATGCCGAGTATTTGTGACCAACTCATCAAAAGTTAAAACAATTTGTGCCCTCTTTCATGTTATTTTTTGTTAATTTTTGTTAATGAATTATGAAGTTGACATTTCAACTTAGAGCATATCGTGGTTTTGGCTTGATACGATTAATATTTCATAATTAAAGGGACTCTAGAATATGTACCATTGTCGCCGGTATATGCCGTGTATATATAGTTACACAATGCAGAGTATTTGTGACCAACTCATCAAAAGTTAAAACAATTTGTGCCCCCTTTAATGTTAATTTTTGTTAATTTTTGTTAACGAATTATGGAGATGACATTTCACCTTAGGGCATATCGTGGTTTTGGCGTTATACGATTATGCTTTTAACACGACAGAGGCTGGGCGCAATCATCATTGCATTTCGCCCGCGGCCGGTCCGTGTGGAAACGTACCGTATTAAGTGCAGTATTCACACGCACTGGACCAACCTGATCGTGGGTTTCAAATTTACATCTATCCAGTTTTTAAACTGACCCGATCCGGTTAAATCCGTGGGAAAACCTGCAGCTGAATCCGCGGTTGAATCCGCGGTTGAATCCGCGGCTAGCTTGATCTTGGTAAAATAACGTTCTACATGACAAAATGAAGTGGGAACTTGACACCAGACTGAAGTCAGCACCGAATTTGGTGCTAGCACGAAATTTGGTGCTGGCACCGAATTTCAAATACCGCAAAAGACCGTCAATATACGTCATTAAGTGTAAACGTACAGAACCATAGAAAAATACACAATGATGATTCGCACAATTTTGACGAGAAGTGTTCCATCGTAAAATAGCAACATTTTAATTTTTTTCTTCATAGATGTGTTCATCACATCTCTAGCTATAATCTATTAGCGCCCCCAATTAATCGATCCACTAATTAACCCAGCCGGACTAATTAAAGTGTGCATACAATTATCCAATCGGCATATCCATATGTACAATGTACGAACGGCATACCTATCTTTGAACGAAAGGTTTCCATTATAAAATGGCAAAATTGTAATTTTTTTAATTAGTTAGGCTGGGATATTTAGTAAATCGATTAATTGGGGGCGCTAATAGATCATAGCTACACTTGTTATGAACACATCTATGAAGAAAAAAAGAAAAAAAATTGCCATTTTATAATGGAAACCTTTCGGTCAAAGATAGGTATGCCGTTTGTACATTGTACATATGGATATGCCGATTGGATAATTGTATGCACTCTTTAATTAGTCGGGCTGGGCTAATTAGTGGATCAATTAATTGGGGGCGCTAATAGATTATAGCTAGGCTTGTGATGAACACATATATGAAGAAAAAAATACAATTTTGCCATTTTACAATGGAAACTTTTCGGTCAAAGATAGGTATGCCGTTCGTACATTGTACATATGGATATACAGATTGGATAATTGTATGTATTTCTTAATTAGTTAGGCTGGGTTAATTAGTGGAACGTTTAATTGGGGCGCTAATATATTATAGCTAGAGATGTGATGAACACATCTGTGAAGAAAAAAATTACAATTTTGCCATTTTACAATAGAAACCTTTCGGTCAATGATAGGTATGCCGTTTGTATATTGTACATCAGGATATGCCGATTGGATAATTGTATGCACTTTTTAATTAGTCGGGTTGGGCTAATTAGTGGATCGATTAATTGGGGGCGCTAATAGATTATAGCTAGACATGTGTTAAATACATCTATGAAGAAAAAAAATACAATTTTGCCATTTTATAATGGAAACCTTTCGGTCAAAGATAGGTATGCCGTTCGTACATTGTACATATGGATAAGCCGATTGGATAATTGTATGCATTTCTTAATTAGTTAGGCTGGGCTAATTAGTGGATCGATTAATTGGGGGCGCTAATAAATTATAGCTAGACATGTGTTCAATACATCTATGAAGAAAAAAGAATACAATTTTGCCATTTTATAATGGAAACCTTTCGGTCAAAGATAGGTATGCTGTTTGTACATTGTACATAAGGATATGCCGATTGGATAATTGTATGCATTTCTTAATTAGTTAGGCTGGGCTAATTAGTAAATCGATTAATTGGGGGCGCTGATAGATTATAGCTAGATTTGTGATGAACACATCTGTGAAGAAAACAATTACCATTTTGCCATTTTACAATGGAAACCTTTCGGTCAATGATAGGTATGCCGTTTGTATATTGTACATATGGATATGCCGATTGGATAATTGTATGCACTCGTTAATTAGTCGGGTTGGGTAAATTAGTAGATCGATTAATTGGGGGCGCTGATAGATTATAGCTAGATTTGTGATGAACACATCTGCGAAGAAAACAATTACCATTTTGCCATTTTACAATGGAAACCTTTCGGTCAAAGATAGGTATGCCGTTTGTATATTGTACATATGGATATGCCGATTGGATAATTGTATGCACTCGTTAATTAGTCGGGTTGGGTAAATTAGTAGATCGATTAATTGGGGGCGCTAATAGATTATAGCTAGACTTGTGATGAACACATCTATGAAGAAAAAAATTACAATTTTGCCATTTTATAATGGAAACCTTTCCGTCAAAGATAGGTATGCCGTTTGTATATTGTACATAAGGATATGCCGATTGGATAATTGTATGCATTTCTTAATTAGTTAGGCTGGGCTAATTAGTAAATCGATTAATTGGGGGCGCTAATAGATTATAGCTAGACTTGTGATGAACACATCTATGAAGAAAAAAATTACAATTTTGCCATTTTATAATGGAAACCTTTCCGTCAAAGATAGGTATGCCGTTTGTATATTGTACATAAGGATATGCCGATTGGATAATTGTATGCATTTCTTAATTAGTTAGGCTGGGCTAATTAGTGCATCGATTAATTGGGGGCGCTAGACTTGTGATGAACACATCTGTGAAGAAAAAAATTACAATTTTGCCATTTTACAATGGAAACCTTTCGGTCAAAGATAGGTATGCCATTTGTACATTGTACATATGGATATGCCGATTGGATAATTGTATGCATTTCTTAATTAGTTAGGCTGGGTTAATTAGTCGATTGATTAATTGGGGGCGCTAATAGATTATAGCTAGAGATGTGATGAACACATCTGTGAAGAAAATAAATTCAATTTTGCCATTTTACAATGGAAACCTTTCGGTCAATGATAGGTATGCCGTTTGTATATTGTACATCAGGATATGCCGATTGGATAATTGTATGCACTCTTTAATTAGTCGGGCTGGGCTAATTAGTAGATTGATTAATTGGAGGCGCTAATAGATTATAGCTAGATTTGTGATGAACACATCTATGAAGAAAAAAAATACAATTTTGCCATTTTACAATGGAAACCTTTCGGTCAAAGATAGGTATGCCGTTCGTACATTGTACATATGGATATGCAGATTGGATACCCGGTAATTGTATGCATTTCTTAATTAGTTAGGCTGGGTTAATTAGTGGAACGATTAATTGGTGGCGCTAATAGATTATAGCTAGACTTGTGATGAACACATCTGTGAAGAAAAAAATTACAATTTTGCCATTTTACAATGGAAACCTTTCGGTCAAAGATAGGTATGCCATTTGTATATTGTACATAAGGATATGCCGATTGGATAATTGTATGCACTCTTTAATTAGTCGGGCTGGGCTAATTAGTGGATCGAGTAATTGGAGGCGCTAATAGATTATAGCTAGACTTGTGATGAACACATCTGTGAAGAAAAAAATTACAATTTTGCCATTTTATAATGGAAACCTTTCGGTCAAAGATAGGTATGCCGTTCGTACATTGTACATATGGATATGCCGATTGGATAATTGTATGCACTCTTTAATTAGTCCGGCTGGGTTAATTAGTGGATCGATTAATTGGGGGCGCTAATAGATTATAGCTAGACATGTGTTAAATACATCTATGAAGAAAAAAATTACAATTTTGCCATTTTATAATGGAAACCTTTCGGTCAAAGATAGGTATGCCGTTCGTACATTGTACATATGGATATGCCGATTGGATAATTGTATGCATTTCTTAATTAGTTAGGCTGGGCTAATTAGTGGATCGATTAATTGGGGGCGCTAATAGATTATAGCTAGACTTGTGATGAACACATCTGTGAAGAAAAAAATTACAATTTTGCCATTTTATAATGGAAACCTTTCCGTCAAAGATAGGTATGCCATTTGTACATTGTACATAAGGATATGCCGATTGGATAATTGTGTGCATTTCTTAATTAGTTAGGCTGGGCTAATTAGTAAATCGATTAATTGGGGGCGCTAATAGATCATAGCTAGACTTGTTATGAACACATCTATGAAGAAAAAAATACAATTTTGCCATTTTATAATGGAAACCTTTCGGTCAAAGATACGTATGCCGTTGGTACATTGTACATATGGATATGCCGATTGGATAATTGTATGCATTTCTTAATTAGTTAGGCTGGGCTAATTAGTGCATCGATTAATTGGGGGCGTTAATATATTATAGCTAGACTTGTGATGAACACATCTGTGAAGAAAAAAATTACAATTTTGCCATTTTACAATGGAAATCTTTCGGTCAAAGATAGGTATGCCGTTTGTACATTGTACATAAGGATATGCCGATTGGATAATTGTATGCACTCTTTAATTAGTCGGGCTGGGCTAATTAGTGGATCAATTAATTGGGGGCGCTAATAGATTATAGCTAGGCTTGTGATGAACACATATATGAAGAAAAAAAATACAATTTTGCCATTTTACAATGGAAACCTTTCGGTCAAAGATAGGTATGCCGTTCGTACATTGTAGATATGGATATACAGATTGGATAATTGTATGTATTTCTTAATTAGTTAGGCTGGGTTAATTAGTGGAACGATTAATTGGGGCGCTAATATATTATAGCTAGAGATGTGATGAACACATCTGTGAAGAAAAAAATTACAATTTTGCTATTTTACAATAGAAACCTTTCGGTCAATGATAGGTATGCCGTTTGTATATTGTACATCAGGATATGCCGATTGGATAATTGTGTGCACTTTTTAATTAGTCGGGCTGGGCTAATTAGTGGATCGATTAATTGGGGGCGCTAATAGATTATAGCTAGACTTGTGATGAACACATCTGTGAAGACAAAAATACAATTTTGCCATTTTACAATGGAACACTTCTCGTCAAAATTGTGCGAATCATCATTGTGTATTTTTCTATGGTACTGTACGTTTACACTTAATGACGTATATTGACGGTCTTTTGCGATTAAAGGATGGTAAAAATGAAAAAACAGTGCATTGTGCCACTTGCCTTTTTTTTTATATGTTCCTGATATTCAGCGTTAGCGTTTGTCAAAAGCTATAATTAATACAATATTTCATCCGAGGGTATTAAAACAGGCAAGTCTCATTTGAGATTTTAGATTTTAGATTGATTGATTGATTAATTTTTAAAGTTATTTATTTATTTATTTATTTATTTATTTATTTATTATTATTTTAATGTTTATAATTTTACACTCGACTGACACCCCAAATTTATAATCATCATTATTTTTAATCTGTTGTGGGTTTAACCACAGTTTGATCATAATGTAATTTGTTTTAAAAACGATGAAATTATCTGCAATTTACCCCTTTTAAGGAAAAATAAAGAGACTTAAATATCGTCGTCACCCGGGGATCAGAAATTAGCTGAGTTCCTCCATATGCGTAGTTTTCGGTTGGGGGGGTGGGGAAATCAATTCTTTTCTTGATTACAAAAATGTTCTGTTTATAATTTAACTGATTTCATAAAGATTGTCTCCATAATTTTGCTATAAAACATTTTTAAAAAAATTAAAAAAAACTTTCTCCTCCATTGACTTGGTGCACAAACATAGTGCGTTTGTTGACAGCGTTTTTCCAAAATCCAACTCCCATAATTCATTGCGCGCTCAATTCCGAGAGATCTGGACCGGGTCACAATGCAACACATTGTGCCAAAGATTATTGTACTCAAGACTACAACTATACTAGGGGCCTACATTCCCACGTGCACAAAGTTTTGTTTTCGTAAACTCGTTATTTGGCGCACCAAAACTCCTGAGCAGTGACACAAAAGAGAGGCTTTTTGTTCCACTGTTATCTTGCATTGCAGTTGTTTACGTATTTGCATGCACTTTCTGAGTTCGCAAGTTAAGTGTCTATTTTCAATGCACGCCAGTCAACAGTCATACTCATACTAGTCGAAGGTGTCATCGTGATCATGGACGAGGAAGGAAAAGTATGATCATGGCTGCAGAATCAGCTATAGCTAGTAGCTGCATCAGCGCATGAGGATGACACGACTTCACTTGATGGTATGCCGTTGTTTTTAATCTAACCTCCATTTATTTCACTCATACACTTATTTAGCGCGAAGTTATGTGGCACAGACCTGCAGCTGCTGGCTGCTACTTATATTATGCATGATACTTACAATGTTGCAATTTTACTTTGAGCAGTGAATGGTTCAAGTTGGTATTTCTCATTTATAGACCATCCACATTCATTGTTTACCGACAAAGGGATCTAGTGTCGGACATAAAGTGTAGCGCTTCACAAATTACTCAATAATTCCTCTGTCAATCATTCTGAAATATCACAATATCACATAGGGCCAGGATTATATAGTAAATTTATTTATACTACATTGTAAGAATGTGAATTTTATTCTGGTTGTCCCAGTGTGAGGTCAACTTCACGGTTCAAAATCTGACCTCTCCTTCCGGTCGAAACCAGAAGTTTAAGTGAAAAAATATTCTGAAGCACTCATTCTGTACATTTGTACAGGCCACTTTCATAAATGCAGCCATTTCCCACACAGGCCTATAATTTTGTGCACACATACAGCACGATACAGTAGTCTTAAGTCGAGTCGCACGCCAAACTGAACTCCATGTGTACATCATGGAGGAAGGTGCTTCCTCCATGTGTACATGTACTGTAGCCATAAATAGTCTCTTGTCAAGTTGCACACAGCACCATGGATGCGAGTTTTGTCGTGAAACGTTTCTGAAGAGAAAACCATATTTGCAGTGTTCAGACTAACTTATACTTCACAAATACTTTTACATTGACATGAAGGTAAATATATTTAATGTCATAAATTTGTGATGTCATGATGATGTCATAAGATATCAAATTACATCAAATAGAGGTTTAATATTTTAAGTCATCTCATGAACCACACCAGATAAATTAATAATCTTGGCATCATCGTAGTGACCTCGAATTATGTGGCATTTCGTACACTTTTTTTCCAGTTGAAACCGGAAGTTCAACAGAAAAAGCATTCTTCAGCACTATTATATAGTCTGCAGCCAATGTAATCTAGGGAAGATGAATATTGGATTTCTGTGAATAAAGTGACTAGTCATATCTCTTCATTAACAATTGTTTGATGACGTCATCACAGATCAGAGCGCTCCCTAGCAGCAGTATTTAAAAGGGAATATTTTCATATCTCAGAAATTATCAAACAGAATTTCATCACATTTAGGACGATGGTAAAAGACATCCAATGTATTACTTCAGTGTGAAGTATAAATTCAGTCACGTGACTGAACCCGAAGTTAATGTATTCAGTATAGCACATTATGTCATTTTAATTATATATTATGAAAACTCATATCTCCTGAAGTAAGTCTTGTCTTTTAACAAATTTAGAACACTGAGTTTGTTTTCTACAAACTCAATACCTCTAGTTCTAATTGATTCTTAAAATCAAATATGGATGCATTAAATAGATGTTAGGTGTTTAAAAATTGTGCCATCTTTGCATGGAGAGTTTTAACAAAACGAGAGGACTATTTATTTGACATACAGTTAAGATTTAGTCAGTGTAGTCAGTGTCACAGCAGTGAAAGTGTACAAAAAAATAAATAACCAAATCATTGCTAGCCTGTATAAGTTGACTTATTGCAAACTTGTGAAATAAAATTTAGACAAGGTACTTGTTCAATTGTTATGAAAAAATGAACATGATGTTGCATTGTTTCCTGCTATGTAAATAATAGCTGCCAACAATATCCAAAAAGAGTGTTGAAAAAGAAACACCCACGAATCATCAATATCAAGGTAGCAAAGAAAACTTGCAGTAAAAACAATGGAACAAATATCAGAGTGATTTGTTCATCGTAGTCAAGACATACAGTGGTTTTGGGTGCAAGAAATTGTAGTAAACTTCACAATTTTCTGATTAATCTGATGAGCAGTCATTGAACTATAACTTTTAACCTTTCTACTATAGCTGCACTTTAGTGGGAAGTTGTATAGAAGTCGGAATCAATCAACTGCCTGTTTTGACTGTTGACCCAAATGTACACACAGGCCAGGCATTTTTGACTGGTTTTTACTGTCATTTTGACCACCCTGAACAATACCAGACAATGCTTTTATCAGTCAAAAACGGTTGACTCATTTTGACCTGTAAATGTACTTACTACACGTAAGGTTTGACAATGTTTGTCTTTTAAGTGCACTAGATATACCTTGGCAAGTATATCAACATTTTGACTGATTTTGACCCTTTTAGTAGTCAGAGGGTTAAAAGTGCAATACATATAGGGACAGTAGGGTGTCACCCCCACCCCCTGAAAACTGATTTTTTTTTTGTTACATAATAACAAAATTACATTTAACAAAAATGATTAAATCGTGACACATACACTGTAGATGCCAAGTAAGGCTGTGCGTTTTTGGATATTTTTGGAACTGGATACCTGAAATCAGGAAACTTCGGATACCCGTTTTCATTTATGTTGAAAACATGCCTCTGGTGATGTACAAATTATTTGTAACATGAAATACATGTACTGTAAATGGTAATAAATTGACTTATATTATACAGAGGATACCATACTATCGATCTTTTCTATAATTGGAGTGTAATTTCTTGAATTTAACCCTCCTATGTACAGTGCAGTTTGCCATAGAATTGTCAGACCTTTCAAAACCTTTCAAGTTTGCTGTACTGAAGGGTTTTGAAAGGTGAGAAAACTGTCTGACAAAAGGGACCTATGAAAGGTTTCGAAAGGTGAAACAACTCTCTGAACAAACTGGTGTTGAAATGTTTCAATACCTTTTCAAAGGGTATTGAAAGGTGTGGTAGTTCGGTAGCAACAAATTCTGGAGGGTTTTAAAGGGTTCATACATTATTGATAGCCATTTTGCCAGTAAGCAGATTTTGAAAGGTTTTGAAAGGTCAAACCATAGGAGGGTTAAAGATAATTGTCTGTAAAAGTGTAAACATTACATAATTGTTCAAGAGTCACAGATTTCTGTTCGCACCGCTCAAATATTAAAAGTCCGAATTTTAAAAAGTCGTTTACGGATAATTCAAACTGAAAAATGGAACTGGGTAATGACCGTTTCGGTCGGGTATTCGAATACCTGGATACCCGGCACAGCCCTAATACCAAGTGTTATGCATAACACTTTTATTGTATCAAATTTTCTTTACTCCTTCACACATTGAACCCCAAATCTTATGCATTAGAGCAATATATATCTTGTGCTAAAACATAAAACATCATTATTATTGCTATTGCTATTGCTATTGCTATTGTTATTATGTCTCCTATTTCTAAATTCTGGCTAACACCTTGAACAGAATTGTTACATTTGTTGCATCATGTTGTGTTCAGCATGGTTAGGATTTGAAGATCAAGTAATATGGTTGAGGGTGGTGGGTGATTCCCCTTCTCCTATGTCTTATACTTCGACCCTAGCAGAGTATTTCTTAAAGTCAAATACACAATAATAAACATGGTATCCCAATATTTGACATGTGAATACTTGTGGGCCTTGATTTGCATGATATGGGATGCAGTGTATGATGAGAACCATTTTAAACCCCCAGACACTATGAATAACTTTACCCTGAAAATACCCTGAAAATCTTTTACTGTGAAATTAATAGTTCATGACAATTTCATGATGACACAACACCGTGAAATTGCCATAAAATACTCTTGGAATTCCTTCGCCGTGAAAATGCCATGAACTTCTTGTGGCAGTTTTGGGGCAGCTCATTAATTCTCAAGAGCACCATAAATTTGCCGTGAAATCACCGTGGACATTGCTAATATCTGAGAGGAAGAGGAACTGTGAAATTACGGTGAACTGTTATTTCAAGGCAAAACAGATTTTCAGGGTATTTGCAAGGTGAAGTTGTTCATAGTCAAATATGGTAATTGGTTAGAAACTAAATCTAATAGTGATCATTTCAATTGGCACCTCAGCATTTAGAGGTTTTCACTGTTAATATTAATTTGTCATGTCAAGTTTTATGTGCTCTGCAATGCCGTGTACAAATTTCCTTAAAAACAGGGATTTAGGTACATGTTCATAACTCCCAACCCTTTATTTTACAAACTAGTTCCAAATAGAAAAACATTACTTAATAATTCCCTTTTCAAATGCTATAAATTTAAACATTTTGGGGTTTATTTGTGCAACTAATTAACCCATCTTTGTTATAATAAACTTTGTTTTTCTACCCCCAATCTAATGATCTATACAGCTTGCAAGCAGAGAGAGAGAGAAGATCTAGACAGTGTCAGCCAGAGACCCAACTTCATCAAGCAGAGAGAGGGAGAATGATCTAGACAGTGTGAGCCAAAGACCCAAGGTATTCAGTATTCGCCTCGTGCATATTGTAGCCCTCTAGTGGTGAAATGTACTTCAGCTGCGAGCTCCGGGGGCTTTACGCGATTCCATTTACAGTGTCTTTACTGTACAAACATATCACAACAGTATGGTCAAGGCGGCGTCACTTGAATGATTAAATAGTCATTTTATATGCAAACTGGAAATTCTCAGTGCTGAATTTCACCCACTCATCCATTACTTTCCAAATCTCACACCTTTTCCTATGTTTTTTAACTTATCATTAAGTATGAAGAATTTCTACCTGAAAAAATGAGATCTCAGCGGCCATTTTGTTAGAAGTGAAAACTTTTCCCTGGTAACCGTTAATACTAAAATGGAGCCAGTAGTGCATGCGAACGGTTAACCAGTGATATGCTAACTTTCCACGTCACAACCATAGTTATGTTTGCCAAACTATGAGTAAGTTGTAGTGAAGATTGGCTATGCGTGTAGCAACTGTGCCATTTGTAACCACATGTGTATTAGTGCTGTAGGTCTCGAGACCAGTCTTGGCCTCAGTCTCAGACGAACGGTCAAAAATATGCTGGTGTAAAAAATCAAGGGAAATCCTTGTTTTAAAACATACGTTTTTGCACTTGATGTTTTTTCATAATAAATTATTCTTGATCATGTTATCGTTATACAGTACAGCTCATAACTAAAACCTTTATGAACTCTCATTTATATAGGCACAATGAATAAATGAACTTAAAGGGTAGATAACATATTTTATATTATATTTTAAACATACAAGGAAGTTTATTTTTGACGTAAAGTAAGGATTGATTATCAAGTGTTCGTGCACAAACACTTTCTTGAAACTGTTCGTTTTTTTTCTTTCTTTACTTCTCCTTCTCGGTGAACCTAATTTTCCTGGAAATGCTCATTCTTGTCAAGTTCAGAATGACATCACATTTTGCAGTTACACTCTTAGGTAACTCTAATAATGATGTAAGAGTTTCAACACTACTTGATTTTCTATTTAATTATTAGTAATTAATTTTAATACATACATTGCGCCCTCAATGCCTCGGACACAACGGCCATATGCATGTGTGCCACAATTAAGTGTACTGTTTATGTGTATTGTATGCACACATCACATTCACTGTACTGTTCATGTACATAATACAGTGTACATACATGTCCGGTACATTGTCTACAAAGCTGAATACACATTCTGTTATCGTCTAAAGGTTTTTCGAAAACAAACAAGCTTGCATAATTTATCACATTTGCAAAATACCTTAAAAATACCTAGTAAACTTAAGGTGTTTCATTAGCAATTTTTCAGTTCTGGAAAAGTTGCGGATTCTTCAAGAAGAGGCAAATTCTTAAAAACAAATTGTAACCATGATGAAGCACATAAGAGAAGTTTATGAGCAAAGTATATAAGAACCTCCCAAAACTATCATCATTCCTGGGCTTATGACCAGCCTCGTACCCACTACTAATGAATGCTTATAAATAACACACAGATGACATGATTTAATTTAAGGATTAAAGATTTAATCCTATACAAGTGAACCTCAAATGAGACTGGATACTTTACAGCATCAATGACCTTACCATGTAGATTATGTTTTTAAATAATTGCATCACCAGGTTGCAAATAACATGAAAAAAATCATATCTCTTGAAACCAAAATAAATAAATCTTTTCTTTTTTAATGATCGTAAATAACGTGAACTGTGTGTTTCTTCACATACATGTATCTAAAATGACCTTGACATCTACTCCAAATGGGAAGTTCAAATTTGTTGAAGACAAAAATCAGAAAATCGTTTAAAATAATTGCATGAGTTCTACTAGTAGTTCTATCATCAGACAAATTATATGATAATTTGATATTGTTGGCATCAAATAGAGGTTTAATATTTCAAAAAATCATCTCATTAAACACAAAAGATATTCACAATATTTGCATTATCTTACAGAACTCAAATTATGTGAAATTATCTTACCATGACAGTCACCAGCCTTGGTCATTTTTTCCCCCAATGTTGGGGCAAGATTTTAAAAAAGCAAACATTTCACCGAACAAGTTTCACCCCTGTAAAACATGAATGAAGTAATTCATGCCGAAATATATAAGGCCAAAAAGCTTTAGGCTAGTCGATGCCAGTCCTTTGGGCTGGGCAACCGAGTATGAAATTAATGAGCTTGGGAACGACTGCGATGTTAATCACACGTGCAGAAGGGAGAGCAGCAAGAAAGCCCAAGGCCAAGAATGCGACGAGCACAAACAAGAGGTTCAAGAGAAGCTACAACCAGGCCATGGTAACTATTCCCACTCCTCCTACTATTGCTTCTGCGTGTCAGCACCAGCACCAGTTTTTTGGGGGCCAAACAGTATCCAACTGGTCAAGACATTTGCTACGCCTGTTGTGAAGGTCAAGGCCACTGGCAAAAATCTTGAAAATGAAATGTTTGCTTTTTTTAAAACCCAGAAGGATTTTATGACCTCAGTGGAAGGTCATTTAACATGGCATATTTTAGATTGTACCATAAAGTTTTTAAGTTTACAAAAAATGTTTACTTTTTTACTTTTTTACACATTTTAACAATTTATTTCTGGGTTAGCCCAAATCCCTTGCCAAGCCAAATCTCTTGCCAGTTCACAAGTCTTTCTGAGCTGAATATCTTGCCACCCAAACCTTCTTGCCAGGCAGTCCAAGTGTCTTGCAAGCCAAATATTCTTGCCAAACAAACCTTGCCAAACAATACGAGATACTTTTATACATTTTAACATCAATTTATTTCTGGGTTGAGCCAAATCTTGCGCCAGTTCACAAGTCTTTCTGAGCCGAATATCTTGCCAGTCCAATTGTCTTGCCACCCAAACCTTGCCAGACCAAGTGTCTTGGAAGCCATATTTTCTTGCCAAACAATTTGAGATCCTTTTATACATTTTAACAACAATTTATTTCTGTATTGAACCAAATCTATTGCCAAGCCAAATCTCTTGCCAGTTCATAAGTCTTTCTGAGCCAAATATCTTGCCAAACCCTCTTACCAACTCTCTTGCCAGTCCAAGTGTCTTGCCACCCAAATGTCTTTCAAGCCAAATTTTCTTGCCAAACAAATCTTGCCAACAATATGAGATCCTGGGGGTGGGTGGTTGGGGTGACTGGGTGTACTTTATGCTAACATTGGCTGCTCTTGTTTGTCATTTGAGCAGGTAGGGGAAGAGAGGGATGATGGCAGAGGCTCGACCTAATTGTTGGCTGGTAAACGACTTGCAAGTTTGTGACTCTGGACACAAGTTCCTGTGGATGGTGGTAGAGTCATTGGAACATATCTGGCAAAAATCTGATGGCCTGGCTGTATGCTATGCTGGTTTGAGGTGTCGGAGATGACAACTGCTGGAATGAGGCATTTGATGTTTGGCTGTGGGTTTAACATTAGAGATCTTTGGTGATCTGTTGTCTTACGAACAGCAACATCCAGAGAACTGGTCTCTCTGGATGAGTATTCTGAGGTGACTTGGTTGGTTCTGTGAAAGGAATTCATGGGATGGGAGGTACTGAAGCTCTCTTCATTACTGGTCCAAATGGAGAAGACATCATCGATGTATCAAACCACCAGACCCTTGGCGGACATGGAGCTAGAGGCAACATGCACCACTAGTTGCTCTAAAGAGACGAGCAATCGATGCTGCCCTGTACTGACCCATTTTGACCGGATGTTCAGGCCATGGGTTGAATGGAGTGAGGCCATTTGATCAATACATCTTCTCTCTACTGACATGGACAGGCTCTCAGTTGTTCCTGGTGGCTCAATACCCTGTAGAATCATGTCAGGAATCGAGTGGTTAGGCAGACCGAAGTGATGGCCTACAGGCGAGTCTGATTTACGGACGTTGACCATGGACCTTTGGTCATGAAACTGTCTTATGAGGGTGGTCTTTGTCTCACCAATGCACGGTACACCACAGACCTTGCAAGACATGAGACGGATGAGATTGGTGGTGGTACAGGTGATATGACCTTTGGTCATGTATATGGCTCTGATGGCATAGCTTTTGAAGGAATCCCAATCCTGGACACGTTCTCAACAAGCAGTGCACAAGGAAATAATATAGTACTCTGTTGGATGTGAGGACTAACAGTGTCAGGAATAGGGGGATCTCAGCTTGAACGATGAGATCCCTTCACTGGATGGATGTCTAAATGTCAACATTAGCTCTTCTGGAATGGCATGTTAAATGCGATCTTTAGTGAGCAGAATATGGTTGGTAAGTACTAGTTATTTTATGTATAGGACAGAGAAAGTGGGGTGATAAATGACAATGAGGGGATCTTTCTTGTTGGCACTGTCTTGATGTGCGGACTTCTCAGCAAAAACTGAGACCTTGGACAGACACTTGACCTTCTTGATAGCCAGACGAACTACTTGCGAGTTGTGACCTCTGGACGTAAGGTATTTCTTTAATTCCTGTGAATGGTGTTCAAAAGTCAGGTCATTGGAAGATATCTGGTGAAATCTGGGGCCCGACTGTATGTTCTGTTGGTTTTGCGGTATCGGGATGACAACTGGAGGAGGGAAGCTATTGAGGTTTGACTGTGAGTTTAACATAGAGATCAGTGGTTCGGCCATTGTCTTCATTATGCGCAGTAACATTCGAAAAATGGGTCTCTCTGGATGGGTACTCAGTTGATGATTATGTGGAAGGAATTTAATGTGGTCTTTGTAGGCAATGAAGCTCTTTTCATCATTGGTACAGATGAAGGAGACATCATCAATATAGCCCTGCTAGACCCAGGCTCCATCGAACTGAGGCATATGGCATCAACATGTGTTCTTTTAATGCATAACCTCTAAGCGAAAACCTATTGAAGATGCCATCAATGGTGTTTTCTCTTTGGAGTTAACTAGAAGAATGCATGTTTGCCTCGATTCATGTAATAACCTCGAGTCTAGGTGGCGCTATATCGATTGATGCCTTCCTCATCTAAATCAGTGATGAAAGAGGCTCGATGACTTCATTGTAAATCCCATGAATTCCTTCCACAGAATCGTGAATCGAGCACCCATTCACGAAGACCTGTTTATGGATGTTACTGTGTGAAAGAATACAATGGCTTAACCACTAGTAGGCTATGTTGAACCCGCAGACAAACATCAATAGTTCACTCAACAGTTACCTACCCGGCATTGCAAAATTGGTATAATGTACAGCCAGACCCTCAGATTTCACTGGGTATGTTCTATTGACCCTAACATTTGTTCATCATTCACGGGAACTAAAAGCACCTTATGTCCAGAGGGCAAGCTAAATAGCTGTTCATCTCGTCATCAGAAGGTCAAGTCTGCCAGGGCATTGGTTTTGCTGAGAGCCAGAACGTCAGATTGTACCAGTGGAAAGTTCCCCTTATTGCCATATCACCCTCTCTCTCCTTCCATACATGAAATAACTAGTACTGTAAACTCATCATATCCTGCTTACTTTGATTGCCTTCATCGCTGCCATTTCAGGGGCCTATATGTTGGCATTTGAGACATCCACACAGCGTGAGGGAATTCATTGTTTGGGCTGGGGTCCCTCTATTCATGATACTGTTCATCCTCATATTCAATGGGGTACTTTCAGAGTATAATTCCGTTGCATTGCTTCATTATGAGACATGTCAAAGAAGTCAGTTCCTTCAAAATCATGTCTCATAGCTATATATAAGACCAAAGGCCACATTATCTTTATCATCATCAATTCCATCTATCTCATATCCTGGGGTCTGTGTGGTACTGAACATTGGTGTGACAAAACTCCCCTCAAAGAGGGTTTTTGTGGTCACAGATCACAGTCAATACCTGTAAGCTAGACAGCACCTGTTGACCACCACTTCTGTGTGTCTATCTACTCTATTTCTAGCATGATTATGCAGGGCTATGGGTCACCTGAGGAACTGTGAAGCTTGACCATCTCAGCAGAGAGAAGATGTGGATCAAATGTCTTCACTTCACTCAATCTGTATGGTCTTAACATCCAGGTCAGTTGGGCAGTGAGGACTGCCATCTTTGCCGTTCTCTTTAGGAGTAAACTAGTAGGATGCATGTTGACCTCCGCTCCATGGGACGCTGAGCTGGTGGTGGTAGGCCCCATCGATGATATCTTCTTCATCTGGACTGGTGATGAACACGGCCTCAGTGCGCCTTTCCCATGAATTCGCTTCCACCGTCATCTGAGTCACCTCAAGAACTCATTCAGAGAGACCCATCTCTGGATGTTGATAATGAACAATGGTTGAACACTGATCCCTGTGTTGAAGTTGCAGACAAACACCAAGAGCATCACTCTATCAGTTGCCTTCTCGGCACTTGAAAATCTGGCGTACATGCAGACAGACTTTCAGACTTTGCCTGATATGTGATAATGACTCTGCACCATTACAGGAACTACAAGCTTTCATGTCCCACAGGTCACAGCTTGTAAGTTGTTCTTCTAGCCATCAAGGTCAAGTCTCTTGCCCAGGGCCTATCACCCTGTCTCTCCTGTACATACAACATCTTGTACATGTCCTGCTCTTGTCATTCAAGAGGAGCCTATATGTTGGCATTTAGTACACCCAGTCATAGGGATCTCGCCATATCTTGCCACCAAATCTTGCCACATAAAATCTCCCTTGCCAAATCCCTCTTGCCATGCCAAATCTCTCTTGCTATGCCAAATTTGGTTCAAATCTTGGCAATAAATAGTTATTATCTGTACTGGATCTAAGTGAAATAAGTAATATTTGTTATATTCAAGGGAAATTGGCATACCAGTTATAGATGTTTAAATACTATTCAATCAAATCCTCTAGAAACTATGTTTGTGTTTGTACAAAAAATACATGTGTACATGTTAACCTATACATTTAATGGGAAGAAAGCTGTTTATGCTTTTATAAATGTGTTTATTCAAGTTTACAAAACTCCACAGCAGCAACATTTGCGAAATTAAGAGAACTTCATTGAATGTGTATGTTTAATAACTTTTATCCTTTGCACAAATTGTTGTCATTGCACAAAGGAACAAACAAAACAAATTGTTTAACTCTAAATAGTTCTTTCTTGAGTAATTTCTTGATAGTGTGGTGTCTGGGATTGACAGTTTTCCCAGATGGAGCTTTTCTACAGATGAGGGGTGCCACCCCTTGACCAACTGATTTGATGTGATGAGTGTCTTGGAGTGTCATGAAATGGTTAAAAGACGCCGAGGAGTGTTGAAGTGTCTTGGAGCGTTGAAGTGTCTTGGAGCATGCTGTCATGATGCTAGATGGTAAGAAGATGCAGTGGAGTGCTGAAGTGTCAATTAGAGTGTGATGTCATTATGCTAGATGGTAAGAAGATGCCAAGTGTTTCTAGTTCTTTCTATTTACAAACGATAGATATCATTAATAATGTTGTCATCTCTGGATTTGTACCATCTTCTTTATTATTCATCCAGTTATTATAAAGTCGCATATCGTAAAGTCAAGATCAAGGAAGTCAACATAAGAAACAAGCTATACAAATGACTATAAATAAGCACATAATAGTTATGTCTTAGCAGTTTCTTGAAAGTGTTTGGCAACTTTGGCAAGCTAGTATGGTATTCTTTTCCTTAGTTTAAGATTGGATTGACATTTCATGTACTTATTTTTATTTTAAATGTTCTCTGATAATATAAGTTAAATAGAGATTTGCATTGATTCACTGATACTGTATTATGGTCTGTATATTCTGCGCTATAGTCTGTATGCTTTCGAGAGGTATCCACTGGTAAACTCTGTGGTCTAGAGGCAAGACATCCTGCACTACTATGCAGAAGGTTGTGGGTTCAGAGTCCCACCTGAGTTGCCTGTAGACACTGGGAAGCACTAAGTATGTAGTGCTGAACTATGTTGAGTGAAGGGTGCAATTATATCAATTGAAATTCTATTAGCTAGAGAACAATTATAATGATAGAATTCCTCCAATGAGTTTAAAGAGTCATTTCTAATTTAACAAATTGTTCACTTGTCCACTTGTTAATATGTCTGAATCAATGTCTTGATTAGTATAGGTGGTAAAACATTGGTCATCGGTATCAAACTCACAATAGCAGTTAATTTCTTTTATGTTGATGAGAAACTGAAATTCAACTTAAATTATGCATATAGAAACAAAATGTGCATATCTTTGGATTTAGAAATCAGCAGCTTACTAACTACATCACACTGAAAATAAATTTATCATAGAAACATGCATGCGCTGCAAATCATTTTAGCTGTATGTTAAAGATGCATATGGTGAACAATGCATACGTAGGTTTGCGAAACTACTTACAAACGTTCTGTTATTAACTTCTTATGTTTTTGCGCTTTGCTGCAAATTTATCTCAACTTGATGTGGGTATCGCGTGTCAGACCAGCGGGTCTGACAAACATCTACAACATGCATTAAACATAGAGCAATTTTTTCCCCATAACTTGGTATCCATTAAATATTTTACCTAAAATGTTATATGAACCTTGATAGATCAATATACACATCCTTGCAATGCATGACAATGTTAGTAGGACATAGCAACAGATAACAATCTAATCAAGTGAGTTAAACTTACTGCAATTGAGATCATTATATTGCTTGAATTAAAATCGCATGTACACACATTGTACAATTTAGCTGACATGGCAGATTGTATCCAGTTTTCATACTTATCCAAATGTTCTGTTTTGTCATCTTGTAGGTGCTATAGGTATTACTGTATTGTTTGATTGACAGGCAGCTTGGGTGTATCGACGAATACATTTTATTGGTTTCAGAACCACTATTTTCAACTCGTTAGAAGTTACATGGTGCTACCACAAATTTTCTTAATAGGTTATGTACATGTGATCCAGTTTTCAGTTATTTTTTTAATAATAATGACTAAGTACTGTATTTTATACTCGGTATAAAATTAAATTTATTAGTTGTTAAAGACCTATGAAATGATAACAGACATTTATCACGCATGCAGTGGACATCTTGGTTTTCTGACACATCAAATAAACTGGTAATGCTGTAGAGGACGGTGCACACAAGAGAAAAATATTGAAATTATCCTCACTACGGGTTCTTTTCACATTGATGTGTCAGAGAACCAGATTTCTTAAACATGCCTTTAAAGTCAGTTCAAAATGCCTACTGTACGTAGGTTGGGGACAAAATCAAAATGTAAATTTTAAGCAACAGTTGAAGATCTCAATAAAATGAATGTAAGCTCGGTGTTGGACATGCATGTTCTACATTCCACTCATTTTGCATTAGGTTACAATTGCCTTTCTAGTTTCATCTAGTTACTGGGCAATGGGCATAGCATTACTCTATGTTGTTAATCTCAATGAATGAAATTGTATTTATAAATAATATTTGTGACATGCCATCTGAAAATGAGTGGAAATTTTACAAATGTTTACAGTTGCCATTTCATTTATAGCCACTAGAGACAGGATATTCTGCATTTTAATGTTCAATTTGCCTTTGTCTCAGGGTTTCTTATACCTGGGCCAGCAACATGGCAGACTTAAAACATCATTTATCAACAGTAAGATATTTTCTATTATATAAAATGAATAGAAAGAAGTTCAGTGTTGGACATGCAGCTAAATTCCACTCATTTGCATTGGGTCACATTAAATTTCTTAGATGTGCCATCCTTTGACAAATTAAGTTACTATGGAGTGCTCAAAAAATTATCATGTGCAAATTTTGTTTATGTAAACAATTCTACTAAAAAGCATGAATTAAAAGGCCTCCATTATTATAGTCAGTGATTATGTCAACTATTGCCAAAAGAAACCACCTCAGAGAATCAGAGCAGATTTTGATGAACATCTTCATATTAATGGAACTTAGCATATTCTTCAGTATAACACTTCGGATGCTCAGTTAGACAAAGGCATCTACATCAAGCACTCACCCTCTTCTGCATCTTTTCACTGATGCTTCAGGATGCTCAGATTTATTAGACAAAGGCATCTTCATCACAATGATCAGACTGATGGAAGTCTGTTTGACTTTCTCAAGCCAAAGTCACTGCAAAGATACAAGTAAGGTGTCAAACAAGGCTGTGTACTAGTGCTCACGCATCTTCTCCATCTACTTCACAGTATTGCGCTTCAGGATGCTCTGTAATATTATAATAATTCAGTGGAGTGTCGTGACCGGCGGTCTAGCTTATCGGGACTCAAGTTCTGGTGTTGGCAGCAGAATGTGGGTTCGAATCGGCCATTGTTTAACACTTGATCGCTTGAAGAACCTTAACCATAGTTGTATAGGGGCGAGGCAGTTTGTTCTGGACTGGTTGCCCCACCTATTCACTATTCGCACGATGAAGAGGCTGGTTATTAACTTGTCTTGTTTCGGTGTGAGGGGCTGGTTTCTTCAGTGTGGAGTTGTTGTAACAACTCAATGACTTAAAGCCCCACCTTGGATTAGCCATTGGCCTTGTGTAGAACGATTTGCTTAAATTTTTTTTAAATAAACAGGCATCTTCATCCTATTTCCAGACTGATGAAGTCTGTTTGACCTTCTCAAGCCAAAGTCAAAGATACAAGTAAAGGTGTCAAACAAGGCTGTGTGTGTACTAGTGCTCACCCGCATCTTCTCCATCTTCTTCAGTATAGGCGCTCAGGATGCTCAGTAAATAAACAAGGATGTTCAGTAAATAAACAAGGCATCTTCATCCTGTTCCAGACTGAGGAAGTCTGTTTGGCCTCAAGTTAAATCAAACAAATAATAAAATGTGTCAAACAGGCTGTACTAACTCACCCTCATCTTCTCCATCTTCTTCAGTATGATTATTCAGGATGCTCAGTAATAAGCAAAGGCATCTCCATCTGGTTCACTCTCTTCTCCGTCTGCTTCAGGATGCTCAGTTAAACAAGGCATCAGCTTGTTTTGTTCTTCAAACAGAATCTGAAAAGAATCCAGGGGAAATTTGGCACCGAGAATAACAGCCATATTGTGTCTGAGAAGCTGTTCCATTGCTGTGTTTCATATGAAACTAATAGAATTGCTTAGCATCAACAATAATTAGAAAAGAGCGCTATTTTGTAAATTTAATAGTTTTATTATATAATTTTGAGCAATTATCAAAATAATTTCATCAAGAAGTCATCAAGGGTCATCAAGAAGGTTGGAGTGACACTGGCTTACAATTTTTAACACAAATACCATTTTTATTATACGACTAAAATATGCAGGACTACTGTCTACAGTGTACCAGTAAAATGCTATAGTGCTTGAGATGGTAAACAAATTTACAAGCCAGAGACAAACATTTGCATTCCTGTAAATAACCTTAAATGCTGTGAACAACTTCCAGAGATGCTAGTTTCTGGTCATGATGCAGAAAAAAGAAGACTTGAATAGAGGCAATGGTGCTTGTTGAATCAGATACCTACTCTGTATGGAAACAGCACTGTCTCTGCTAAGTCTTCTATTTCTACACTGCTCACATTGGCTATTCGTGTCATTTTATACTCTTAAGCATCTTAAGCATAGCATTATCATTCTGCTCTGGTGATTAAGATGTCTCAAGTTTGTCTACCATATTCTGCATCAAGAATGTGATTAGTTGATGGCTTCTGTGATTGCGTATCAACAGGATATCTTCACAGATTGAAAAGGTTGCACATATTGGGCTGTATACTCCCCAGAGGCTGGGAAAGATTATATGAATGATGTAAAGTGCATTGGGACATTATTTGCACTATATAGTAATGATTTGTTATTATTGTACCTTCTCTTTAAAACTACATTGGCTTGCTCTCATTACAAATGTAAAATCTGTCAATAAACAGTATAGGCCTACTTACTGCGTATGTACCCACGTTGTGTGTAATTAAGATGGCATTCCGTATGTTTTTAAAGTGAAAATAAGCTTTGTGCCGACATGCACTGTATACTGAATTTAACAGAAAAGAGTTCACTGATTAACTAGAGTTATCTATCTTGGCTTGAATTATAACCCCAAAAAAGAAAAATGAAAAGAACGACAACAAAATATATAATGAATAAAAAGAAAATTAGTAATATAAAAAACACGAAACTCGAAAAGAAAAGAAAAAAGAAAAAAAATTATTAACTTAAAAGAAAAAAGAAGGAAAAGAAACCTAAAAAAATGACCACACCCCCCCAAAAATTATTAATTTCCAAAAAATAAAATAAAATAAAAATACACCAACAAAAGAAAAAAGAAAAAATTAATTATATAGAAAAAAAATTAATAGAAATAATTATATAGCTATGCATGATCCATGATATTTCATATTTACGGTTATCTGACTAGAAATTTATTTGAAGTAATGTAACTTTATTTAAAGGGACAGTATAAATAAATCGATCAGAGCAGCGAACTTGCGTTGAACAGTCCTAATTTAAGATGAACACAGTGACTGAAGAAAATTATTATGATATTGTCCCTTATAAGTATACCCAAATGGCCAATTGTTTTTAAGTGTACAAACATAGTTATGTATAGTCATGTATATATTAGGGGTTATCAATCCAGCCTGTCAATCAACAGCACAAAATTCACCAGTAGCTACAACTAATAGACTACAACTGTTTATATATACTATTATCTCTGTCCAAGAAACTTTCCGGGGTCTTTTTATCCACATTTCGTGAAACAACATCCAACATGACCAGTTTATGATGAACCCTTACTCCATAGTTTAAAATGCTGCTGTCAGTACTTGTTTTGTTGGATACTTCAAGTACATATGCCTGCATCCACATTGAGTGTGTAAAGTTATGTTTTTCTCCACTTGTTGCCTGCTCGAATTATGTAAATGTGTACCCTCGAGCCAAGCGGTTGTTATTAAGTGCTTTTGCGTATGCTATGCTGTTTTAGTCTCTAACTAACTAGCATTTCAAAGAAACATCCATACCACTTGACCACTTTCACAGCACTGCGTTAGGTTCATTGAGAGAGTGGATTGGAACAAGGGGCCAAATCTGGGGTATGCCTTTGTCACCACGATGGGTTTGTTGTTTTTCCCATGACAAACATCACAGACGACAAATTGAATTAGACCGAAAAGGCCTTACAGATCAAAAGGAGCATGAAGTACAAATTGAAACTATACCTGCCATTTTGCTTTAAACAAAAGTCAAATAATTTAATTAATTAGCAAGAAATACACACATTATAATGCTAAAATGATTGTATTGCCCTTAAATAAGTTAAGTCCTTCCCCACATCATTGATGCTTGTAGTTCACCACATAATAATGCCAGCACAAAATCCATCAGTTCTAGGGAGTACTTGCTTATAGTTTACACAGCGTCTTGTTAGGTGACAACACCTACTACCTGTTTATCAGTGTTTTCTTGTGGTTGGAAACATATTTTTTTTCCCCCAAGTCAATTATTTGTTACCTTATTAAAGGTTCTGGGCACAGCCTAGAACTTTGCTGCTGACTTTGCAAATTCACTGTGAAAATTCAGTAACATGCAACCAAAATCTGGTATCTGCTCTGCTTGCGATCTATACAATTGTCTGACTACTACCATACACTAATAACGTTTGTTCTTTGCCAAATATTCTGAAACTTATTTAGTCTATATGACTGGAGCAAAAGATATTATGGAATTAACCAGATAATATAATAACACAACATCCTGTTGTTCTTAACTGCCAACCACTTTCAAGAAACTGCTAAAGACAGTAATTAGGTTTATATATTTGTATTGTTTGTTTTAACCTTATTTAAGAGATTCAGGTCCATAAGCTTTCAAACCAATTTAGTCTGTTGACTGGAGAAAAGATGCAACATATCTAGGCCAGATAAAATATTTTGATTTTTTGTATTACATAATTTTATAGTTAATTTTATCAATGGCATTGAGTCTGGAGATAATGCAAAGACAGTTTCAGATGATTGGCCTGATCACCCAGTCATAAACGACCCCAAAACTGCGATTAAATCCTAACAGAAAAAATGGGATTGCGTGCGTTGAAATGAAAAACAAAAAAATTTTGCATACATGATTTTGCTTGCAGGAAAACAAAGAGAAAAATCGTCATGCTTCAATCCTAAAACGTGAAACGTGAAAAAAAAAGGGTGATTTTCTAGGGTGGAAAACAAGAAATTTGCATACATTATTTACTTGCAGGAAAACACAAAGAGAATAAACTTAAATCTAACAGAAACATTTGCATAATTTATTTTGAAGGAAAAAAAAAATCACAATCAAAATATTTAATTGTATACTATTAAAGAAAGGATATTTTGGACTAAAATCTGTACATATATTTGTTTGTGGAACAAACACTTAGTGAAAATAAAAATACAAGAGTATGAGTACAATTTTTTAGTCTGTAATGATGGGTGCTATATAAATGTGAAGGGAGAAAATATTGCACTTGTGTATGGTGTAACAAGTACAAGTACAAGTTATGTGGTAACAACCTGTTGTTTGGTATGAAATTAAAGGATTGGGAAGAAATGTTTAAAAGATCAATCAGAACTGGAATGACAAATTAATGAGATGTTACACAATAAGCAACATTTCCTTGGGTGATTACATTTACATTACAAAGTATTATTTGTACTCGCCATTCGAGGAGGAGCTCATAAGTAGCTTACACAAAAAGTTAATATGACATAATAAATACCTAAATCAGGATAGAATAAGACATAAATTGATGCCAAAATTAATGAAAAACAGGTAGTTTTAGGAAAGCAGCTAAACCTTCTTGAAGGCATTAACAGAAACAGATTGTCCTGATATAAACAGGAAGATTGTTCCCATAGCTTGGATGCACAAACAGTGAAAGATCTATCACCAGCTTGGACTCTTATTATTATGGCATATTAACATTGTTGAGAAAGGTTTGTGTTGTGTAGTCAAGATTTCGCTTTAGCCGCATATGATTCAGAAAGAAGGTTTTTTGTTAAAAATAAAGAATTCTGAATTATAACAAAAGTGTCAAAGCTGTAAAGTTTAAAATCCTAATGTAGGCTACTTACCAATCAATATAAATGTTCAAATAAACAATTGTAACTTAATGTAGGTACTAATAAAGTTTTTGTGATCTTACCATGTGATTAAAATTGAATATAAGTATCATTTACCAATAAATATAAAATATGTAAAAATATATAGAACAATACAAGACAATGCTTTTTACCTGCAAGAAACGGTCCCAAAGTCATTTAACCTGTTAATGTTCTTATTACACATAAAGGTTTTGACAGTGTTTGACTTTTTCAATGTATTTGATATGCCTTTGAATGTTTGACTTGCTTTGTATTAGTTGGAGGGTTAACCATAAATAAAACAACAAATGAAACATAATATGGTGGAGAGAATAGAAAATAGCTGTATATAAAGCTTGTAATAAGGCAACAGTAATGGTTTTGGAAATAAGGTTAAGTTATTGGAATTTGTGTTTAGGGAACCCCCTAGAATCTATTGCTTATACATCGTAACTGTGTCTTTAATCCCAACATAAAAGTGTTGCCACCAAGAAATCGGGTCATGCTTTTCATTGCTATTAAGCAACGATTTATAAGCAATGAGTTAGAAGACCCGAATGGAGATATAGCGTGTTTTTAATCAATAAACACCATGCAAACTTTGTAACACTTATAATTATATATTATTTATTAGTGTAAAAGTTTTTTTTGCCATACTTTGGTGGATGAGATATTTCAAAGACAAGAGAGTGAGAATAATTGCATGAAGTTTTCTAGATAAACTTAACCAAGTATGCATTTAACAACAAAGAATTTATTTCTGTATTGACAGTCCAAAATCTATTGCCAAGCCCAAATCTCTTGCCAGTCACTTATAGTCTTTTTTGAGCCAAACCCCTCTTACCAACTCTCTTGCCAGTCAAGTGTCTGCCTTACCAAAACGTACTTTCAAGCCAAATTTTTCTTACCAACAAATCTGCCAACAATAATGAGAATCCTGCGGGGGTGGTGTGGGTGGTTAGGGTGACTGGGTGTACTATGCTAACATTGGCTGCTCTTGTTTGTCATTTGCCCAGCAGGCAGGTAGGGAAGAGAGGGATGATATGAGGGCTCGACCTAATTGTTGATGCTGGTGCAAACGACTTGCAAGTTTGTGACTCTGGACACAGGATTTCTATGGATGGATGGGTGGTAGTCGAGTCATTGGAACATATCTGCAAAATCTGATGGCCTGGCTGTATGCTATGCTGGTTTGAGGTGTCAGGAGATGACAACTGCTGGAATGGGGGCATTTGATGTTTGGCTGTGGGGTTTAACATTAGAGATCTT